>JAUTBS010162962.1:0-12156 GCA_032361285.1 Aequorea victoria | reverse complement strand
TCATTCTCTGGGAGGAAATTTCTGGTGGAGAACACCACTTGTTAGTGGAGGAATTCCTCTACTGCTATCAACCGAGGGAAAAATAGCTCGGCTGGTACTATTTCCAGGCTCGATCTGACGATCGAACCCTCATCATCGGCTGCCCTTCCTCGAATAAGTTTTGGAATGAGAGATTCTTGTCTCTCCGGGCTCGGTTGAGAATTCCAACCAGACGAGGTGGTCGGCCCCCACACCCCACGTATCAGGATAAAGTGGGGAAAACCTTACCATGAAGTTCTTTCTGCCGAACCTGAGATCGACGCTGAGGCGAAAGCCAGAGTGAAGAAGGCTTGGAACCACCGTACTCGGCTGTTCGGTCAACTGGTGATCCCCCACTGGCTAAGTGCTTGGCTGCTCGACCCTGAGGTTCCGGGTGAGCACTCCTGCCCCTTCTATTTAGCCATTTCTTTCTGTTTCTTTTCGTTGTTTATACTTGGCTCTAATCTTTCTTTGATCCTTTTTGTTGCAGGTATGTCGAAGAGACCGGGGAGAGCTGCAGCTGAGAAGGTCTTGGTCAGGAAATTCGAGGTCAACCCTCCGACAGTGAAGAAGCCCAGGCTGGACGTTCCTCTGGTTGGTGTGGGCAAGCCCCCGGCAGTCGTCGAGCTAGACTCTCCTGAGGCTCCTGCACCAGTGGCCCCTTCGGTACGTACTGAAGGGACTCCCTCAGCCATCCTCACTGCCCCCAACCCTGCTGTCGAGGAGGGTCCCAATTCTTCGAAGGGTCCTCCTGCTCTGCCCGTCGACATCTTGATCGATTTTGACGTGGCCACGAACGGGATGACCGAATTTGTTGGTGGCACCGATCGCTCTCTGTCGGATGTGGCGACGCTTCCTCTAGCCCGAGACCTGATGATGGATCTTACTCGGGTAAAAAATCTTGATGCTCTTCTCTTTCATTCATGTTCTCAGCCCCCCTCTTTTGTTTTATATCTAATCCTTTTTTTGGTTTTATCCTTTGTAGGCTTGTGCTCGGTCCCGTCATATGGTCAGCCGCTGCTATCAACGAGAGCGGATTCATGATGTCGAGGCCAAGAAGGCGGCCACCATGCTGAGCAAGTACTCGGCTCAAGCCGAGTAGCTGAAAAATAAGAGGGACGAGGCCCAGAGATTGATCGTCGAGGCCATGAAGGACAATGCCTATCTTTTGGCCGAGAGGGAAGTCTTCGAGGAGGAAAAAGCCCAGTCTAAGGCGAGGGTCCAAGAACTAGAGGCGCGGGTTGCCGCTGAGGTCACGGGCAAGAAAGGAGCTGTAGAGGCATTCAAGGCCTCCAAAGAGTTCGAAGTGGAGACTGTTGAGTACTACGTCAGTGGTTTCAACGCGATGAAGGCCCAGGCAGTTGCTTCCTTCAAAGACCTGAACTTCTCCCGGTTCTCATGGCAGATGGACGATCCCGCACCTGAGGGAGGTGGCTTGGTCGAGAAGACTGCCGATAAGCCCCCGGCTTGACCACTTTGTAGTTTCTTTTTATGAACTCTTTTTGTATTTTATGCTTTTGTAAGAATAATCTTTTAAATTTTTTTAATGGAATGAAAGCCTTTTGGGCGTTTTGCCTCTAGCCTGATTGAATGTCTATCTTGTATGATGTTTATTTTTTTAAGTGTTGGACCTTTCGGTGATTCTACTTTTTGTTTGATGAATGGGGTACTTGATTCTAGTCAAGTCTCAAGTAGCTCTTTCTTTCTCCTAGCTGACCAGAACCTTGGGCATAAAATTGCCAAGTGTCTGATTCCTCGATCGGGCTTTTCTTTGTAGCCCTTTGTCAATTGATTGTCCTCCTTGTGGGTTTGGATAAATCCCTAACTGCCTTTGGACCAACTGTAGTTGCCTTGGTTGGACTTCTCTGGTTGGTCTAACCGTCTGATAACACTTTAGGCAAAAGGGATTTAGATGCCTCGGTCGGGCTTCCTCCGACCATCTGATCAATTGCCTTCCTCGTGGGTTTGGTTTAGAAGATTGGATCCTTTGGTCGGATACCTTGGATCGATTTTAGTTTTATCGAGTTTTGTCTTCGGGCCTTGGTTGGATGCCTTAAGTCGATCCAAGCACAATTGGGCCGATTAGCTCCTGAGAGTTTAGGCCTCGGTTGGATACCTTAGGTCGATCCAATCACAATTGAGCCGATTAGGTCCTAAGATGACCTAACCTGTTAATCTTTGTCTTTGGGCCTCAGTTGGATATCTTAAATCAATCCAACCATAATTGGGTCAATTAGGTCCTGAGATGACCTAATCTGTCGAGCTTTGTCTTCGGGCCTCGGTTAGATGCTTTTAAGTTGATCCAACCACTATTGGGCCGATTAGGTCCTGAGATGACCTAATCTGTCGAGCTTTGTCTTTGGGCCTTGGTTAGATGCCTTTAAGTCGATCCAACCACTATTGGGCCGATTAGGTCCTGAGATGACTTAATCTGTCGAGCTTTGTCTTCGGGCCTTGGTTGGATGCCTTTAAGTCGATTCAACCACAATTGGGTCGATTAGGTCTTGAGATGACCTAATATATCGAGCTTTATCTTCGGGCCTCGGTTGGATGCTTTTAAATTGATCCAACCACTATTAGGCCGATTAGGTCCTGAGATGACATAATATGTCGAGCTTTGTCTTCGGGCCTCGGTTGGATGCCTTTAAATCGATTCAATCACAATTGGGCCGATTAGGTCCTGAGATGACCTAATCTGTCGAGCTTTGATTTTATGTAGCTTTATTCAAGTATGAGAATGTATTAAAAAGTGCTTTTATTGCTTTGATACTTTTACATACTTCCTTACTGATAGTATTTCCTGAGGTGCTCGACATTCCATACATGTGGCAGTACCCTGCCGGTTGCATCCTTCAGTCGATACACACTGGACCTCACTCGATTTTCTACTTGGTACGAACCTTCCCAATTTGGGCTCAACTTGCCCTCTCGTGGGTCTTTAGTACAAGGGAGACCTTTCAGAGGACCAAGTCTCTTATTAGGAACTCTCTCTTTTTTACATTGTTATCGTAGTACCTCTTCATCTTCTATTGGGTAGCTTGCCTTTTTGAGAGTCAAGGCTTCTCGGGCTTCATCTAAGCAGTCCAAGTTTCCTCGGAGGATTCGGTTATTCTGTTCTTCATTGAAGTTGACTACTCGGTGGCTTGTTAAACCGATCTCTACTAGGATGACAGCCTCGCTTCCATAGGTAGGCATGAAAGGAGTCTCTCACGTCAGGGTTCTAACGGTGGTCCGATAAGCCCAGAGGACGTTTAGGAGCTTCTCGGCCCAGATGCCCTTTGTTGTCTCCAACTTGGTTTTGATTATATTTAGGATCGTTCGGTTGGTCACCTCGACCTGCCCATTAGCTTGTGGATGGGCAGGGGAGGAGTACCTGTTCTGGATGCCGAACAAATCGTATAATTCTATGAATCTTCTGATATCGAGTTGTCTGCCATTGTCAGTGATAATGCTCTACGGGATGCCAAATCGACATATGATCAACCTCCACACAAAGTCTACTGTCTTCTGGTCGGTAATCTTTGCCAACGGCTCGGCTTCTTCACTTGGTGAAGTAGTCGATTGCTACTATTAGTAGTTTTGCCTGACCTCTTTCGATCGAAAATGGTCCTACAATGTTGATTCCCCACTAAGCGAATGGCTATAGAGTGGTAACCACAATGAGCTCTTTCGGCTGTTGCCTGGAGATGGTTGCAAACCTTTGGCATTTGTCGCATTTCTTGACAAAGTCCTCGACATTCTTCTGTATTGTGGGCCAGTAATAATCAACCCTTAGGATTTTTCCTGATAGCACCCGAGCTCCTGAGTGGTTGCTACATACTCCCTCGTGTATCTCTTTCATTATATACTCAGACTTCTTTTTTGAGATGCATCTTAGGTAGGGTGCCGAGAAATTGTGTTTGTAAAGAATATCATCGATGAGCATGTACTTGCTTGCTTGGTACCTTAGTTACTTCCCAAACAGATCCTCCTACATCTATATATAAAGGCTGGTTTCTCAAGAATACGCAAGAAGTTTTTTAGATTCGGCTCGATCGGTAGGCAACTGTTCGTCTCAAAGAAAGTTGACTATACTTTCGGCCCAGATAACGAATACTTGCGTTCAATTTACTGCCAGTGGTTTCTCTCTCGGGGTGATGCTCGGCTGGTTCAGGTACTTTATCAATATTTCTCTATCCATCTATCCCTCGGGAGCTGAGGCCAGTCGAGCAAGGTCATCGGCTCGTTGGTTGAGGTCCCTAGGGACTCTCTTGATCATAAATTTATCAAACTTGGTTATTAGCCCTCCGGTAATTGCTTTATAAGCCTTCATCCGATCTTCTCGTGCTTCGTACTGTCCTTAAATTTGACCGACCACTAGCTGCGAGTCACTAAGGAGTCTGACCTATGTTGCCCCCAATGTCAACGTCAGTTTGAGGCCGGCTATGACTGCCTCGTATTCGACTTCATTGTTGGTTACTCAGAAACTAAAATGGGTGGAGTACTCTAATTCATCTCGTTGTGGGGAGACGAGGATGAGACCGGCACCACTAGCCGATTGGTTTGTGGATTCGTCCACGCTGACTGTCTATACACGGTGATCGTCAAAGACTACCTCAATTCCCTGGTCGACTGTCGAGGGACTTCCTTCCGATTGATTGGGGGATTGCTCGGTAAACGGGATCTCGACCGTGAATTCTATAATGAAGTCTGCTACGACTTTCCCTTTGATGGTCTGTCATGGTCGAAATTGGATATCGAACTCGCCCAGTTTCATTGACCACTGTGCCAGGCGACCAGAGGTCTCTGGTTTCTACAATATCTGCTGTAGTGGTTGGTCGGTTGGCACGACTATGGTGTGGGACTGGAAGTAGGGTCGCAGTCTTCTGGCCGAGATGACCAGGGCAAACATCAGCTGCTCCACCTAAGGATACCTGGATTCTGCTCCTCGAAACACTCTGCTCGTGTAGTAGATGGGTCTTTGTGCTCCTTCTGCTTCACGGATAAGGGCCGAACTCACTGCGGTTTCGAAAATGGCCAAATAGAGTAAGAGTTCCTCCCCGGGAACTGCTCAGGAAAGCAGTGGGGGAGAAGCCAAGTACAGCTTGAGGTCAATGAAGGCTTGTTCACAAGTTCTCGTCCAGTTGAATGCCCTTTTCAAGATGGCGAAGAAGGGCGCGCAGCGATCGGTCGCCTAAGATATGAATCGGTTTAATGCTGCCAACCGGCCTGTGAGCTTCTGCACCTTCTTGGTCATCTTTGGGGACTACATTTTCAAGATGGCCTTAATATTCTGGGGGTTAGCTTCGATTCCTCATTCGCTGACCATGAAACCGAGGAATTTTTCCCCCGAGACTCCAAACGCGCACTTGGTCGAGTTCAGCTTCATGTTGAAGTTGTGCAAGGCATGGAAGGTCTCTTCGAGATCGGCTAAGTGGTCGGCTATTTTCTTGCTCTTCGTCAGCATATTGTCCACATAGACCACTACATTCCTACCAATCTGATTCCTGAAGATGAGGTTTATTAGTCGCTGTTAAGTTTCCCCTGTATTTTTTAGGCCGAAGAGCATGACTCGATAGTAATAGGTTCCTCGGTCGGTGATGAAGAATGTCTTTTCTTTCATGGCTGTCATCACATTGTTGAGTTTGTCCTTAACTTCTCTGAGTTCAACCTCCATAGTAGTAGATGATTCAGTCCTCTCAGGTTGGACATCCTCGACTCGGACAGGAACCCGGCTTCGGTCCTGAGAATGAGCCCTACTCTCGGTCACGTCTTCATTTGCGTTTAGCTCCTCCTCTTGACCTCAGCCCCAGTTGTTGGGCTGTTCGATTGCTGGCTATCTTTCATCGGGGCAGAGAATCCGAGGAGGAATGGGCAAGAGGCGGGCTTGTTCATCTAGCCTTTGGTTAATGACCTGGTTTTGGTGAACTAGGCCTTGGATAAGGTGTGTTAGATCTTGCAATTGTTGTTCGACATTGGGAGGTTGGCCCCCCTGAGGGTTATCCTGATGGTGATTACCTTCGTAGGCCATAGACCGTGTATTGACCATTTAGCATACAGTATACCAGGGAATGGGACTATGAAATTCGTTCCCACAAACGGCGCCAAAATGTTGATACCTAAATCTGAACGGTCAATAGCGCTCGGTTTGCTCCCAATTAGTGTTGCCAAGTTATTCGTCCAGTGCTCCGCTGATGAACCTATAAAAGGTTAGAATCTAGGCACCGGTGGGGTACCGGCCTATGACTCTCCGATGCTTAAGTCAAAGGCCTAAAAATAGAGGAGAGTCACTGGAGAATGTGTAGGCGAAGTATAGAACTAGTAGTTGCATACACCTTTGGAGTCTGCATATGCCTGTTATTTATAGTTTTTCTAGGTCCGGGATCTTTGGAGGGGATAGGAGGGAATCCCTAAAAATCTGGGTATTGGGCGTGAATCTCGGGATTTGCTTTGACCTGATTGCTGATATCCCGCAGAGACAGTTGTTCGGAGTATTTTTAGGCAAGATTGTCGGTGTTGATTTTGTGGTGCGATGTGGGTACTCTCCTTGGTCGGTCAACCTAACCGAGTAGATTCGCCAGACCGAGTACATTTGCCCGACCGAGTAGGGAACCTGTACTCAGTTTATTCCCTGGCACATGTTGGTAGGTCAACTTCAGTCGGATGAGATATCCTTTCACCTACTCCTTTTTCAGGTTGTCTCTTTAATGCTCGGTTGTCTACTCGCTCAGTCGGTGGGAATCGACCAATCAGTTTATCCTTATCAGATCTAAAAAATAAAAAATTAAATTAAAACCATAAAAGTAAAAAAAATATAAATAAGCAAACTTACTTTTATAATAGTGAAGAATGAAATTAATCTTTATTTTGTACTTATGGTAATCTTTATAAGAATATTATGTGTTGGATAATCCTATAAAAAAATTTAATTTTTTCGGGCCTCGGGCCCCTAAGACCGACCTCGGGCTCGGACTTCGGGTTCCAAAACACAGGCCCAGGCCCGCCCAGGAGTTCTCAAGCCCAAGCCTAGGTCAAACCGGGCTAAAACAGTGACAGACCCGAACCGAACCCAGGCCCGGATCAAAATTACACCCCTACTTGCAACTACTTCTTTACCTCATTTTAAAAGCCAATCAAAGTTAAAAACTCTTATTACCCATTTTCCAAGTAAAATCCTAGCTAGGCAAAATATATGTACATAGTTACGAACCCAACTATTCGATAAGTCGTTCGAACAGAGGGAGATGTGAGAGCCACCATTTAGCCCCAAATTTATATGAACTCCGGCCCTAATTTCATGTCATCCTGTTTATGAGAGAGAAATTCAGTTAGCGACTGTGAAGCCCATAGAGAGAGGGAGATGAGAAATGACAGAGAAGGTATTGACTAGAGGTTACGATGGTGGTTCTCCGTAGCGTGCGACGGTTGGCTCAAGTAGCAACGGCGTGCGATGATGGTGGGCTCGTGTGGTGGCGGCGATGCCGAGCGTATGGTGAGAACGTGGTGGAGGGTGGTGGCTTGCTGGTGTATTGCAGTGAGTGGTGATGGTGGCCCGATTGCAATTAGTGGTTTATAGCAATTGGTGGGTTGCGATTGGTGATTTAAGACAATTGATGCTTTGCGATGGTGAATTGTTGGGGGTTTGCAGTATGTGATGATGGTGGTGGTTTGCAGTAATTGGTGATTTGCGGGGTGTGTTTACGGTGGTTTGCAATTGCAATTTTATGACATGTGGTTCGGGTGATTCGGTGATGGTTTGCGATTGGAAGTTTGCGGCATGTAGTGGTTGTTGCGGCATTGGTGATGGGATTCATCCCCATCATGGTTGCAATTTTCTTGCTCATGCCTGACGCTCGCTGACTTTCGCATGCGATTGTTGACGTTGGAGGATTGGCAATAAAGAAGCTGAAAACTTTAGCAGGATAAGATAGGATTTGGAAATCCTCCGTGATGCATCAGTTCCCCTTGCTTGCCTATAAATTGGAGCCTCTACTTTGAGCAGAGGCAGAGCTGAAGCAGGGAAAGAGTATAGAGGGAATGGTTGAAAGATCGAATTGTTCAATCAGGGATTGAGAGGCATTGAACATTGTGCTATGCCTATGTGTGTGAGTGTTGAGAGTTGTAAGAGAGTAGAGTGAGAAGAAAGAGTGTAAACAGAGTGGGTTGCTATATGTAGTATTTTTCTCTCCTCCTCTTCATTATTTCTCCTCCACCGTTTATTAATCTATTTTTGTTTTCGCTCTCCGTGGACGTATGCCAGAGTATCAAACCACGTAATTTCTTGTCTATTGTGTGTAATTGTTTGTCGGTAATTGTGAACGGTCTCAACAATTGAATGGTGATTTTTTTTTCTCTCTCTCTCTCTCTCTCTTTGGTTCGGGTAGGTTGGTTTTGAGGAGGAAGGTGACTTGACAGCGATGATGAGGATGAAGACGAGAAGGTTAAGTAGCACACCCTCAAGCTTCTCAGTGGCGGTGTCGGAGGGACTCTCGAGATAGACAAGGTTGGCAGCGGTGCGAATCGGGACGGAGGAAGCAGATGAAGGTGAGAGAGTATAGACTAATAGAACAACTAAGAGCATGTAGATTGATACAGGGGTATCACGTTGATGATTTCTGCTGGAATAATATGACTTGTGTGATACTCAAGAATTAGAAACATGAATTATAAAATAAAATTAAAAATAAAATTTGAATTTATTTTGAATCGAGACTTATGTTTGACACAATCTCCTTAAGAAAAAATTCATCATCGCTTCGATACTTACGAGTTTGAACAACGTATAAAATACAACGATTTCTACACTTCCAGTACTAGCACACCAAATTAAAAGTCCAACAAAGCAAGATCTGTGCTTACAGCACTCTGATACATACCCAAAGATGCAAAAATATGTAGAGTAGAAGAGGAGAGGAAATGAGATGAGATAGGTTTTGGAATGAAAAATCCGGGCCAAGAGGCCCTCATTTTATAGGTAACGAGGTATCGGTTCAAAAATTCTGGATTGTCTTCAAACCAGCCGAGTTGTTGGTTCGGACGAACCAAACCGATAGAAATTGATTCGGGCAGGTTCGGATGGAGGGTCGCACCATTTTCGAACACCGAAGCATTGGCTCCAACGGTAACATGAAACGACAATGTTTCATTTTACTAAAACGACAATGTTTTATTTTTCTTTTCAAAAAAATAATTTAATTAATTAAATAAATTTTAAAAAAAAATAATATTAATTTTTATTTTCCAAGCCCATCACTCAAGGCTCACGACCCACAATCCACGATCTACGGCTCGCGACCGAGTTCAGTCGGGTTAGATCGAATGGACGGACAGCGGCAGCGGCGTACGCGTGTGAAGTTTTGAGTCAAGCCCAAACTCATACATGGCTAGATCCTCAATCAACCACAAACCTTGGTTTTCCTTGGAGCCAAAATTCTTTTTAAAAGTTGGCTTATATATACTACATATGTAGTTGCTTTCCAACTAATGTGGGATAACTTGCATGTTATCATTTTTAAATGGTCTACTTTGGAGTCAATTTCTCATTCACCCATTTATTATTTTTAACAAATAAATACACAAGATTAATAATCACATGAAAGTAAACAAATTTTGTTTAGGATTCATACAAAATTAATGTATGTAACTCATCCAAATTAAATTTCAAAATTAAGCTAAACCATTTGTTAAAACCCGAATTTCTCAACAATCCCTCACATGAATGTAATTTGACGAAAACAAAATGGAATAATATGCAGACACTGAGAGTGTACAATAATAGAAAATTCCTACACAGGATATGTAGTTTTTGGTTTTGAACCTTCCCTTGTGAAAAAACTATCGAATTTACTAGCTAACCAGTGAATATGATGTCTTGAATTGTTGAGTCATTTATGTAAGCCAAGACAATAGAGTTCACACAGAATCTTTCCAAACACAGCTTGGTTCTCACTGTTGTGTTCATTTTTGAGTGCTTTAGAGAATTTAAGTTTTGTCAATTCTCATAGAACCAGCCCAGTTCACACTCGTATAGGTGATTAATAGCATAGTTAATCATATATCACGTTTGCAGTCATCACTATTTTGCTATATTGTCTTTTGATCTTATTTACTCTATAGAAATTATTCCACTTTAGAGCAATTATTTAATAGTATTGTGTCTTCGATGTATATGTCGAGACTTATCATTATGCATGTTACTATGTGCTCTTTCAATTGCAGATTGACTATCACAATAAATGCAAATGGCAAGCATAGATTTTGGCCACATTAAAATATCTTTTAAGAATTGAAAAAGTCATTTTGCTTTTTCTGTAGCTTTATCCAAAGCGATAAACATAGATTCCATTGTAGACATAGCGATGCATGTTTGTTTGGATAATTTTCACGACATAGTTGCACCTCCTAGTGTAAAAACATATCTACTAGTAGATTTTGAGTATTTCATATTAGAAATCCAATTGGTATCACAATAATTTTCTATTACAGGTGGATATCTTGTATAACACAACCCATAGTTTTGGGTATATTTTAGATATTTAAGAACCCTCACTATCGCCTTTTAGTGGTTTTTTCCTGGGTTATGTGTGTATCTACTTAATTTATTCACTGCATAAGCAATATCTGGACGTGAGCAGTTCATTAAGTATATTAGACTTCCAATAATTCTGAAATATTCTAATTGAAATATGCCTTCACCTTTATTCTTTGATAGATAAAGGTTTACATTCATCGATGTCCTTGTTGTTATCCTCTGTTGGGAATTTCTCAAGTATCTTCTCAATATAGTGTGATTGAAATAAGGCATACCCATCAGATGTTTTAAAAAATTTCATTCCTTAATATCACATTTGTCACTCTCATGTCTTTAACGTCAAATTATTTGTTCAACATTCTCTTTGTAGTTTTGATCATTACTATCTATGATGAACATATCATCAACATACAGACAAACGATACTATATCCTTTATCTGTAGTCTTAACATAGACACACTCGTCACATTTATTTATTTTGAATCTATTTGATATCATAGCATTTTTAAATTTCTTATGTCATTATTTAGGCGCTTGCTTTAAACCATAAAGAGATTTAACCAGATTACAACCTTTATTTTTTTATCCTGGAATCACAAAGCCTTCTGGTTGTTCCATGTAAGTCTCTTCTTTCAATTCAACATTCAAGAATGTTGTTTTCATATCCATTTGATGTATTTCCAAATCATATAATGCAGCTATGAAAATAAGCATTCGTATAGACGTTATTCTTGTAACTGGTGAATAATTGTCAAAGTAATCAAGACAGATCTTTTGCCCATATCCTTTGACCACAAGTCTTGCTTTGTACTTATCGATTGAACCATCTGCTTTCATCTTTCTCTTGAATATCCATTTGTATTCTAGAGATTTCACATCCTAGTGGAAGATCTACTAGTTTCCAGGTATGATTCTGCAGGATGGATTTAATTTCACTATTTACAGCCTCTTTTCATAAATTTACTTCAGGACTGGACATATCATCCTTAAAAGTTTAAGGCACATTTTCTAATAAATATGTTAAAAAATTTAGACTAAAAGACTTTAACCTTCTAACATGTTTACTACGTCTAGGTTCTTCGTCATCATCTTCTTCTTGATCTTGATCAATATTGATACTTTGAGTAGTATTGTGAGCTCTTTCTATAGAATTTGTTATCTGTCATGATTTGTAAGGAAATACATATTCAAATAATACTATATTTCTTGATTCAATAATAGTTTTAACATGCATATTACTGATTTCAGATTTGTGAATCAAAAATTGATATGCATTACTATCATTCGCATAATCAATGAATACACAATTAACAGTTTTCGGTCCCAATTTTGACCGTTTATGTGTTGGCACAACTACTTAACCAAATAACCCCTCACTCTTAAGAATTTATAAGTACATTATCTGTCACGCCCCATTTTCAGGAATGGTGACCGGCCATGATTCATGGGTCTTGGCCCAATAAACCAAGTAAGCCTAAATCAGAATTTAACAATCTATAAGTCAAATAATTACTCATTTATCATAGATTAAATCATAAAATACTTTTCTTTAAAGTCAAAATGCTCATAAAACTCATAATTGTATCTCATCAACATTTAAATAAAGTTCTGAATTGAAATGCGGAAGC
>JAUTBS010162851.1:0-12156 GCA_032361285.1 Aequorea victoria | reverse complement strand
GCCGTCTCCACACGGCTCGAGCCGTCCTCTGCCAGTGCCCCCATTCACTCCGAAATGAGCCACAAGTCCAACAGATACCTATCCATCCAACATGAAAATACAGAAAAAGCTTGAAAATATGACAATCATAAACAATCTTTGACCAAATTTGAGCAATTCCCAATTTTTCATTATTACCTCTTCGTTGGGTACCAATGCATCAGTTTTCATGGAAAAGCTCGTAGAAATAAAATACTGGAAAGAATTTTTGTATTCTATTTTATTAAAGTGCATATATAAAAAAATATATAATCTTTGTTAGCCTATTCTAAGACAATACTAATTTACTGTTACAATTAAAGTTGTCCCACTAATTGTGGAATCTAATACAAGAAATGTAATTTATACTAATTACTTCAATTACTCAATATAATTTTCATCACTTCCCCTCAAGTTCAAGAGTGAATGTCGTGAAGTCCCAACTTGCGACTCACAAAATTGAAGCTATCACTTCCCAAGGCTTTTGTAAATATGTCTGCAAGCTCATCTCGTGAAGAAATATAGAAATGAGAAATTACGCCAGCTTGTATCTTCTCTCTCAATGTGACAATCAGTTTTAATATGTTTCGTTCTTTCGTTAAAACTGAATTTGCCGCTATATGCAATGCATATTGATTATCACAATGCAAAAGAGCAAGATCTTTTTCTTTGACTCTTAAATCTCGCAATATATTGTAACACTCCTCTCCCATTAGGGTAATTAATCCCACTGGGGAGGGGTGGTACAACTTACTTAATCCACAATAAGCATAATGTAAAGAGAGATGCACTCCGCATTGTCCCAAAAGAGATAACCATCATCAATCATTCGCATACATCATACATATAATCTACTAAGGGATACTCTATTCCGATAAACAAAAAGGTAATCTAACTACGGGATACTCAATCCCAAACATGAAAAATAAACAACATCATAATTATCTGTCTACTTATTAAATCCAACTGAAAATTATTACATAAAAGTCTTCCTCTTCCCGGCACTAGTGGATCAAAGTCTACCCCGAACTGTAATCTGCAACCACAAGGTTACAAGAGAGTGAGCTTAGCATTAAAATAAAACAAGATATAAATCATCAATTGTCATAAAGCATTTTAAGTAAAAGCAACACCACCCACACAGATAAAGATAGTTTCCATGATTCTCAACATCATACTTTAAAATACATTTAACAAAGCATCTCAAACTCAACATCCACGTGTTATAACCACAAGCATACATATGTATAACATCACACCCAACACACACTTATAATGCCCAAGTAGTCGTTTAAGCTCACGATCGGGAGTTTCGACGGTACCGTTACCTCAAGACACGACGCACTTTCATTTGAGTAGCGGGTGTGAGGGCCACTCATATATAACACTAGTGGTAAGTGTATCCATCCACAACGGGGCTTTGTCCGTCACTGGACCTCCACCTAACTTAGGGGCAATACCTTTAAGGCTATCCAACACTCCAAGATTCCTCCTAAGGGTCTTTTCACCAAGACTTAGGAAAAAAAGAAAACTAGATTTCTCCCCATTAAAATATCCAACAGTGAATATAAATAGAGATCCACAAATGCATGTGTTTAAAGCTAGGGAGAACTAAGGGAAAAAGTTCTATACTTCAATTATGGGAGATATTTCATGATGTAAGACTTATGAGAACTGAAAAAATGATTCTTACCTCAAGAAGCTCCAAAAAAGACGTCAATAGAGGTTTACGCCTCTACCCTCCTCCTCCTCTGTAAATGGTGTAGAAACACCTCACCGTTCTAGCTCCAGAACTCTCAAAGCTCCAGAAAGATACTTCACTCACTCCTTCTCACGATTTTTACACACAACCGAGGAAGAAACTCTCAGATATCGTAGGGAAAGAGGTGAGTTTTGGGTTCTCTAGAGAGAGGTAAAGAATAGGTTCTTCTTGGGTTCCACAAAGAGTCTTGGTTCTGATGAAAAACAAAAAAGGATGGGACAGGAGTGGGCTGTCAGTCACCTCCTCCTTGACATGCTGATTGTCCCTCAATCAAAAGCCTCTACTCTGATTTAGTGTATTATATTATCTCACTCTCCACATTTTAGGATTAAATAGTTAATTTCCACATAACTCAGATAAATAAATTGGCCAAGATTAATTTAATAGTTAACATTTTAAGCTTGATTAATATTAATTATTTTAAAATTTTATTTAGAAATTACGGGATGTTACATTCTCCCATCCTTAAAGAAATTTCATCCCGAAATTTAAACGTACCTGATCAAAGAGATGTGGGTACTTCTGCCGTATCTCTTTCTCTCTTTTCCAAGTGGCTTCTTGTACAGAATGGATGCGCCACAAAATTTTTACCAACAAAATGACCTTATTCCTCAATACTTGCTCCTTCCAGTCTAACACTTGCACATGCTCTTCCTCATAAGAGAGATCCAACCTAAGATCAACAAGTTGCACGGATAAGCATATGAAGGGTCGGACATATACTTCCTCAACACGGATACATGGAACACATCATGTAACTTTGATAGATCTGGGGGCAACGCTAACTGGTAAGCCGTACTCCCAATCCTCTTCATGATCTGAAAAGGTCCAATGTAACGAGAACACAACTTTTCTTTCTTGCCGAACCTCATAACACCCTTCCATGGGAATACTTTTAAGAACACATGATCCCCTACCTCAAACTCCAAGTCCCGTCGTCGGTTGTTTGCATAGCTTTTTTGTCTGTCTTGAGCTTGTTTCAATCTCTCCCGAATCAACTTGACTTTGTCTATGGTGATCTGAACTATCTCGAGTCCCAACAATCTCCTTTCTCTTATCCCATCCTAACAGGTCGGGTTTTGACATTTCTTCTCGTACAAAGCTTCATATGGTGCCATTTCAATGGATGATTAAAAACTGTTGTTGTATGCAAACTCAACCAAGGATAAATGATCCTCCCAGATACCTGAAAAATCTAAAACGCATGCCCTGAGCATATCCTCCAAAGCTTATATGGTCTTTTCTGACTATGCATCGGTTTGGGGGTGAAAAGCTATACTAAATTTCAACACGGTTTCCATTGTTCCCTATAAGCTCATTCAAAACTTTGACGTGAATCTTGGGTCTCTATCTGATACTACTATCACCGGTATGCCATGCAACCGAACAATCTCATCTATGTACAAGCGTGCATATCTATCCATCGAGAAAGTTATCTTGATGGGTAAGAAATGTGCCGACTTCATCAATCTGTCGACTATCACCCAAATAACTTCATTCCCTTTGTGGGATCGCGGTAAGCCGGTCACAAAGTCGATGGTAATGTGTCTTCATTTTTATTCTGGTATTGGCAAAGGTTGTAACAACTCCACCAGCCTCTGGTGATCAATCTTCACCTGTTGACACACCAAGCATTTAGAAACAAACTTTGCCACATCTCTCTTTATTCCGTGCCACCAATAGTTCTCACATAAATTCCTATACATCTTTGTGTTCCCCGAATGCATCGTATACATAGAACCATGAGCTTCTTCCAGAATCTCATTCCTTAAATCGGCATCATTAGGAACACACAAACGTTTCTCGTACCTTAGTACCCCATCCTTAGAAACTACAAAGTCTTTGTTCACCTTTTTGATAACTTCATCCTGCAATTTCAACAACCGAGGATCCACCTTCTGAGCTTCTTGAATCCTTTCTATCAACAAAGGTCGAAGCGTGAGATGAGCCAGTAGGATTGTTCCTGTCTTTATTGATAGCTCCACCATTGATGATAGCAGTTCTCGGAATAGACCGAGTTGTAATCCTTGTAAGTGTGCCACTCTTCCTGACGATTTTCTGCTAAGGGCATCCGCAACTACAATAGCTTTTCCTGGGTGGTAGTTAATTGTGCAATCATAATCTTTAAGCAACTCCATCCACCTTCGCTACTGAAAGTTCAACTCTTTCTGGGTGAAAAGATATTTCAAACTTTGGTGATCCGTGTAAATTTTCATAGTTTTCCCGTACAAATAATGCCGCCACAATTTCAAGGTAAACACAATTGCCGCCAACTCCAGATCATGAATCGGGTAGTTCTGCTCGTGAGTTTTCAGTTGTCGTGATGCATAGGCAATTACCTTTCCTTCTTGCATAAGCACGCAGCCTAACCCTTGATGCCACGCATCGGTATAAACCACAAAATCTCATTTCTCCAAAGGAATTGTCAAGACTAGTGCGGTTGTCAACCTCTTCTTTAACTCTTGAAAACTTTTCTCGCATTGGTCGAACCACACAAACTTCACATCCTTCTGAGTCAAACGAGTCAAAAGTTTTGCTATTAAGGAGAAATTATTCACAAACCTCCGATAATATCTGGCCAAACCTAAAAAGCTACGTATCTCAGTCACGTTGGTTGACCTTTCTCATTCTACCACCGCTTCGATCTTTTTTGAATTCACCTAGATTCCATCACCAGATATAATATGTCCTAGAAACACCACACTGTCTAGCCAAAACTCACACTTATTGAATTTGACATACAACTTGTGTTCTCTCAAGACTTGTAGCGCTATCTTCAAATGTTCCTCATGCTCCTCCGCGCTCCGTGAGTATATCAGGTTGTCGTCTATGAACACAATCACAAACTGATCCAAATATTTTCTAATCACTCGATTCATCAAATCCATGAATGCAGCTGGGGCATTTGTCAAATCGAATGGCATCACCTCGAACTCGTAGTACCCATATTGGGTTCAGAAAGTAGTATTGAGCACATCAAACTCTCGCACCTTCAACTGGTGATAACCTGATCTCAGATCAATCTTTGAGAACACAATAGCTCCTCGCAACTGATCAAACAAATCATCTATCCTAGGCAAGGGGTACTTGTTCTTAACTGTAACTCTATTCAACTGCCGATAGTCAATGTCCATTCTCAACGTTCCGTCCTTCTTCTTTACAAACAACACAGGTGCTCCCCACGGTGAGACACTGGGTCAGATAAAGCTCTTATCTATCAACTATTGTAATTGCTCCTTTAATTCCTGCAATTTTGTAGGGGACATCCTATAAGGTGTAATCGATATATGTGACGTGCCCAGATACAACTCAATGGTGAAATCAATCTCTCGGTCTATAGATAGACTTGGTAAGTCATCCAAAAATATATTTGGAAAATTACGGATAACTAGTATACTTGAAAATTCCGCTTCCTCGGATTTGGTGTTCACCACCTATGCCAAAAATCCATGGCAACCCTTTCGTAACATTTTTGTGGCTTTAAGCGTTGACACAAGGCAAACGAGTGTCTTGCCTTTATCACATTGGAAAACAAATTCCTTCTCACCAGGGATCTGAAATATAATCTTTTTTCCAAAATAATCTAGGGATGCATAATAGGTAGATAGCCAATCCATTCTGAGTATAAGATCAAATTCTAGCATACTCAATGGCATTGCATCCACTTCCATTTCTTGATCTCGTACCCTCAACGGACACTTTCGGTACATGGTCATAATGGTTACTTCCTCACCAAGAGCTGTTGTTATGGTGATTGTGAAATCTAGGCATTCTGGTACAATGCCTTCTACTCGTGATCTGAAGGTAGGTGCTACAAATGAATGCGTGGACCCCGGATCAATAAGAACATAAGCATTCCTACTGAAACAAATAATAGTACCTATCACCACACCCGGTGTTACCCGCGCATCCTGCCCGGTGATAGCAAACATCCATCCAGGGGCAACTGATCCTTCTGCAACACCTTTCCCCTTATTTTGCATTGAGGCTGCCGGCCCATTCCCCATGGTCTTCCTACTGCCCATAGAAGAGGCAGTCGGCCTTTCCTATTGTCCACAGTGAGTAGATATATGCCCCGGTTGGTTGCAATGGTAACAATTAATTTCCCTCTTCCTACTGGGGTAATTCTTGACGAAGTGGTCTGTGGCTCCGCACTGATGGCATGTAGGGAGATTGCCCCACTCATTTATACCAAAATTCTCACTACTCTGTTGGTTGCCCTTGAACCCTGTACTCTTTGCGTTTGATTGATAACTTTGGCTTCAAAAAGCTGGTGGCCTGTTTGTATTGTTCTTGGAATCACCCCTCCATGTCTTTCTTGATGATGCATTCCCAAACTTATGCTTCTTGAATTCCTCTCTTCTTCCCATTCCCTCATTCAAATCTTTCTCGATTATTCTTTCTTTGTTCACCAAGGTAACATAACTGCTTATCTCCAAGACTGTCAGCCTAGTCCTTATAGTGAACTTCAATCCCCTTTGAAATCTCTTGCACCATGTCTCCTCATCTTGCACTAGGAGCGGTGCATAACATGACATCTCGATGAACTTTATCTCATATTCTGCTATAGTCAAATCCTTTTGAGTTAGCTCAATGAACTCTTGCTATTTCTCATATTTGTAGGACACCAGTTTGTATTGTTCATCAAAGGTCTTCAAGAAACGAGCCCATGTGATCTCTTGCAGCGTAAGAGGCTCCGCTCCCGGATTAGGTAGTTTCAATAGTCTCTCGGTGGCCTCCCACCAATTCCTCGCTTCCCCTCGAAACATGAAAGTAACGAGGTCAACCCGCTCATCCTCCGTTACTCCAAGCCGGTCCAAAATGAGTACAACATCCTTCATCCAGTACTCGGCTTCAAATGGGTCAGACGTCCTATTGAACTCATTTGCTCTGAGATCACTAAACTGCTTTATTCGTGACTTCTCACTTCTCCCCACTTGCATACCAAGCAATCGGGTGTTCGTCTCAGTCAGACGAGTAATGACCTCCAGAATCTTAATTGTCTGGTCGATTCTATCAGCTTGTCCCGTTTGCCGGGATGCTCTAGGTTCATTCATTTCTTCTTGCTTGGGAGAAAGATACCTCGTCCGAGTTCTCCATATTCTACATGATAAACAAGAATAGTTATAACTCCCACAATTCATTTCTGATCACAATCAAATCATACTTCTTCACAAGGATTTCGAGATCATAGAAATATTTTCCAATATAACTTTAAGGTCTACACATATAATTTAACTTAACTACCCACTTACGACTCATAGGGTAATTTCTCCAAATCTAGTAACTTACCATGACTTCCAATAAGAATCTACGCTTGCAGAACGCGTTTCGAATCAGACTTCAAAGCTAGTTACACAAACGTCCGAAGACAAGGGTACGAGACTCCTAAGTCCTACTACCCACAACCTATGTCCACATAGTGCCAAACTCTATTATGTCTACAGAACTTATAACCTAGGGCTCTGATACCAAATTTGTAACGCCCCTCTTCTCAAAGGGTAATTAATCCCACTCGGGAGGGGTGATACAACTTACCTAAACCACATCAAGTATAATATGATAAGGGATACACTCCGTATTGCCCCAAAATAAAAGTATCATCAAATATTCTCATATGTCATACATGTATTCCACTAAGGAATACTCCATCCCGATAAATAAAAAGGTAAACTATCTGCAGGATACTCAATCCTACTATGAAAGATAAACAACATCACGATTATCTATTTACTTGTTACAATACAATTTAAAGATTACATAAAGGTTTTCCTCTTCCCGGCACTAGTGGATCAAGTCTACCCCGAACTGTTATCTGCAACCACAAGGTTACAGGAGAGCAGACTTAGCATTAAAATAAAATAAGATATAAACCATCAGCTTTCATAAAGCATTTTATATAAAAGCAACATCATACACACAAAATGATAGATCCATGATTCTCAACATCATACTTTGAAATACATTTATCAAAGCATCTCAAACTCAACATCCACGTGTTATGACCCACAATGCATAGATATGTATGATACCACACCCAACACACGCGTATAATGCCCAAGTAGTCTTTTAACCTCACAATCAGGAGTTTCGACGGTACCGTTACCTCAACCACAACGCACTTTCATTTGAGTGGCGAGTGTGAGGGCCACTCATCCACACCAGTGATAGGTGCCTATTGTCCACTACTAGATTACCACCCTCTTAGAGGTAATGCCTTTAAGGTTATACAACACCCACACAAGGGGTAAAACCTTGATTGGCCAACATATGCCCACACAAGGGGTCACATTCTGTCCACCACTGGACCTCCATCTTCTTAGAGGTAATGCTTTTATGGCTATACAACACCCACAAAAGGGGTAAACTCTTTACTGGCTATCAGACACCTACACAAGGGGTCCTTCGGAATGGTTACCCACTATAACTTGGCATATACAAGCAACACATGCAAGTCAATATATATTTTTGATCTCACCATTCACATAGAAACATGCTCACATTTGATAAACGAGAAGTAAACTTCATTTGAACACTCAAACATGCCTTTAAGAAAATATCCATGAGATCATCACAAAACATGCTATCCAAAATATTTATAAATACCCATGTTCTCTATATTTCATTTCAAATGATCTAGACACTCTCACCTTTCACTTGAATGCTTCACAAATAACATCCCTGATTACGAGGCAACTCTTCTTCGTCCGCATTTAAATCTCCGGGACCTAAATTACACAATAAACTATGTATAAGAAATAACTTCATATGGTCCCTAACATCTTTTGTCATGACCCTATGATTACCCAAGGTCCTTAGCTCTCACTGGAACAAGTGCTACACTGAACTTAGAGGTTTTTCCACCCTATATGTTCAATGAATTCAATTCAAGAAATTAAACCTCTTCAATTCTTTTTTGATATAATTTCAGAGGATTTATGTGATCATTAGTTACATTTCAGAAACCAAACAGGAAGAAACAATTTTTCATGCTTTGAGTCAACTCAGGACTGAGTTGGGTCGACTCACATGACTTTGGATCGACTCATTTCTCATTCGGGTCGACTCATGGTGCCCACAGAGGAGTTTGGGTCGAGATAAGAGCTGAGACGCATCGGCTCATGCACACTGACTAGGGTTGAGTCGACTCACATGGGGCTTGGGTCGACTCAACTGCGCTGGGAATAAGGTTTGGGTCGAGGCGTGGGTCGAGACTGTCTCGACTTAAAGGC
This sequence comes from Aequorea victoria, assembly GCA_032361285.1. Classification (NCBI taxonomy): domain Eukaryota; kingdom Metazoa; phylum Cnidaria; class Hydrozoa; order Leptothecata; family Aequoreidae; genus Aequorea; species Aequorea victoria. The sequence continues at coordinate 3,144 of JAUTBS010162851.1, read as the reverse complement.
GCTGGGCTGGCTTGGGTCGACTCACCCAAAACTTGGGTCGACTTAGGCCCCTTCCTGTCAAAACAATAGAGAGCAGAAACCTCTGAGTCGACACCCATGAGACTTGGGACGACTCAGGCCCCCACCTGTCAAAACTACAGAGAGCTGAAATCGTCTGAGTTGACACCCATGAGACTTGGATCGACTCAGACTCTCGCCTGCTAAAAATTCCCGAGAGCTCTACACTTTGGGTCGACTCACAGAAGGTCTGTGTCGACCCAAAAGGTCTAAAAACGTTGAAGCTCTGTTTCTATATTTTTTCCGAAACTAAGGGGTTGTTTGGGTGAAAAACGTGATTTTTCCACTTCACTCCGAGCTCAACAACATCGACTGTAAAATTCGGTAAAAATTTAATTTTTTTTAATAATTATTAAATCAATAAATCATTTAATTAATAAATTAACAATGAATTAAATAAATAAATGCTAAGACTAAATGAGTTGATGGTTTAAATTTTAAAATAATTAAAAACTTACTTAAACTTTAGTTGAATTATTTAGTTATTAATTAACTAACTAATTAAATGAATTAAAGAAAGAAAGAATAATTAAAAGAAGAAAGGAATAAAAGAAAAAGGAATTAGAATAATCAGATAAGGGGAGATCTGTTATCCTACCATATGTATAGGCGTTGGTTTTAAAAGGGGTCAACACTTTTCTCTTTTTGGGGATTTAGTTGAGGAAAAATTTGAAAGATCCTGATCTTGTGGCCTTTTCTCTCTTTAAATCAACTCCCTCCTATCCTCCTCCAGCCATCTTTCGCCTTCTCTCCCTCTCTCTCTCGAATTACCTCTGTAATTCGTTCACACCCAGCCACCACGCTATCACTATTGGCAACCTCTGCCACCATCAACCACCATCCCTCAATCGTACTCTACCAACCATCACAGACCACCGAGGCATCACTGTCATTATCATCAATACGATCTACTTCACCACTGGGTGATTTGGGGTGAGTGCCTCTGTTTCATATTTTTTTTTTACAGTATGTATATAGAATCACACACACATGAATCATGATTCTGATCACAATAATTCGTTATTAGATCACCATAGCATGTAAAAGAATAAATGAAAGACCATGAGAATAACAGATCAATGGTTATATATTATATATAATTATAACAGTAAACTTATTTATATATATTATATAACATATTATATAAATAGATCATATAAACATCATCAAGGTAATCCAATCATCAAAACATATAAATATATCTTAATTATTTATATTTATAATGTTAGAATCAAGAATCAATCAAAAATAATCAATCTAAATTGAAATTACAGTGAGTATATACATATATTTATTTGTATCAACAAAATTATAATTGTAATTGGTACACGATTTAATGATTCACCTCTAATAAAATGTATTCAAAATACCCCAAAATATAATAATTAATTATTAGAAATGATTAAGGAAGAAAAGAGATGAAGAAACCATGAAAAAACTTGAGTTAAAGAGCTCATTCATGACTGTCCCGAAGTCTGGTGTCGACACAAACCATATTTGTGTCGACACTTTCTCGCTGAAACCACCCCGAAGTCCTATTTTCGTGACTGTTGTTGTGTTTTGACTTCAAACGGGAATAACTCCTTCATATGAAGTCCAAATAAGATCATTATTATACCTAAATTGAAGCCCCAGATGTCTTCTTTCCACGTTATGATTACATCATTTGAAAATTCCAAACACAGAGAAAGTTATTGCCCACATAGTGAGCTGCTGTCATGTTTTATCTTTGAGTCTGTGATAGCCTTTGTGTCCTAACTTTAAACAGTCATAACTCAATCATTCAAAATTCAAATAGGGTCATTCTTGTATCTAAATTCAAGCCCTGAATGTCTTATTTCCAATGGTTTTTACCTCACACAAAAATTTCAAGTATAGAGAAAGTTATGGCCAAAATAGTAAACTGCTGTCAAAAATTTTCTGTTGTGTCGACACTTTTTTCAAAAGTGTTGACCCTTTGTGCCTGGAACCCCTTTGTGTCGACCCTTTGCCCTTTGTGTCGATCCCTAAGCCTTTTGTGTCGACCCCTTGGCCCCTAGAATCCCTTTTATGTCGACCCAGAGCCCTGAACCACCTTTGTGTCGACACCAAATTGATTTGTGTCAACACAAAAGACCTGAACCTTGAAAAATTAAAATGTTTTACTTCTAGGCTCTGTTTGGATGACTCCTAAAATATTTTAAAAAATTTAAATGCTTGAATAACCTATAGGAATAATTCTAAAATTCTTAGGGTCTGTTTGGATATGAGTTAAAAATACTTTAAATCATTTAATGTTCTTTTAACACATGAAATAAATTCTATAAAATACCTAGATTTTGTTTGGGCATTAGTTTAATGATGAAATAAATTAATTAATGATTAAATTAATTTAAAAAACAAACATATGATGAAATCAAATGGGTTAAGGGTCCGTTTGGATAGTTAATTTGATTATTAACATGTATGTCTACTTTGGTTATTGTGTTGTGTCATCAGGATGACGCGTAGATTGTTCTATATTACTTTTTCGCTTAGACCGGACTCGAGGTGAGTAGTTACTTGCTATTTATCTTTCAAATAAAACTTTTATGCCCTAAAAATTCTCTTGAATGGTATGTCTTAACCTTTTATGATTATTTCCTTGCAAAAATCATGACATAAAATGTTTTGAACACTTACACAAACACTGTATGATTTTCTTATATAAAATCATGAATTAAAAGAAAGAGTATATATCGTTTGTTACTCATCTGATTTTGAATGCCTTAATTAAAATTAAATAATTTTCATTCAAAATCTGAATAGAATTATTTTTAAATTATTTGTACCCATACCGTGATAATTAAAAAGAAAAGGTGTAAAGAAATGGTTATGTAAAATATCTATGACTTGTGATTGAAAAGTTTAATATCATTTTGGCAAACCTGTAAACTGAAAAATGATAAGAAAATATAAATCACCAATTGATCTAAAAAGTTGAATAATTGAAAGTGATAAACATTACGAAATATAACTATTTGCGAATTATTATATATATGTCATGCCCCAATTAGGGAATGGTGACCGACCATGATTCATGGGTCTATGGCCCAACGAAACCAAGAA
>JAUTBS010162740.1:0-12157 GCA_032361285.1 Aequorea victoria | reverse complement strand
ATGGTTATGTTTTTTTTTTTTGAAAGTAAGCACGAAGCTCTGATACTAAATTATTGTCCCGAAATCAACCCAAAAGTGGGTGAATGGGTTGTTTGACAAACTTAATTTTTTTTCGAAAACTCTTTTTAATACGGAATAAAACACACAGCAGATAAAAAGAAATGCTAAAGATAAGAGTTTAAAGTGAGAGAGATACAACCGGATTTATAGTGGTTCGGTCTACCTTGACCTACGTTCACTCCCCAAGAACCTTGGGAGTTTAATTCACTAAATTGGATTCTTCAAGTGGGCGAATCAAAGTCTCGTACAAACGGATTCTTCATAGGGTGAATCGAAGCCACGTACGGATTCTTCAGAGGGTGAATCGAAACCACATTCTTTTAGGCAAAGAGCAGCCGAAATCTAGTAGATGATATTGTAGAGGATTTTCTCCTTTATGAGATGATTACAACAATAAATAGCTCACTTAGAACTAGTGTTCACTTATTCTCAAATAAATTTACAATCAATGAAGAGAGGAATAACAGAAGATAAGAAATACAGAGCAATGGATGCTTAAGTGAATATTTTTGGTTGTTTAACTTTGCAAAAGTGAATATTGAATGTCTTCTTGTATATTGATTCTTCAAATTTTACTTCTTATATAGGTTTTGAGTGTAGAGAGTCGTTGGGAGCATTTATGGCGCATTAAATGCTGAGAAAAAAGTCGTTGGACGCTTCAGCGATTTCAAAACTTCGTGCCAATGTCGACACTAAGTGTCTTGGTGTTGACACAAATGAGATGTAGATCTGACTGGTGTCAACACAATCCTTCGGAGGTGTCGACTCAGGGCTTTCCAGATTGCTTGGGGTCGACACATTCTGTGGTTCTTGAGAATCAAAAAAGTTGGTGTTTACTGGAACATCGCTGGTGTCGACTCAAGTGCCTTGGTGTCGACTCAATTATATTTTGAGAACTTTGTGTCTATTCAATTTCAAGAGATGTTGACTCAAAAGGTGTGAGCTTTAGTAAACTATGATTCAGTGCCTTTGTGTCGACTCAAAGGTGTTGGTGTCGACTCAACACTTGTAGGAGCATAACAGCCTTTGAATTTCTTTTTTGTGTCGACTCTAACTTCGTTTGTGTCGACTCAAATACATTGGAAAAATATTTTCAATGTTCTGAAAGTTGTTATGATGGCTCATAAAATTTATATATTGGAGCATTATTTTACTTATTTTTGGTGCCTTTAAATTTTGAAAAATACTTTCTATTGCACATTCAAACATTAGTAAACATCAAATCAATTGTTGTTATATGTCAAAATCAAATATAGGACTTGATTGAATAATCCTTGGGCTAACAGTAAGTTTTATTCAAGTTATATTGAGAATATACAAATGGAGTATAGTGATGTTGGGTGCATCCTTAGTATATTTGTTGAGTTTTTTATCAGATGAGTTTGTGTCGCACCACTCCGAGCAGGTAAAATATTCTCAGGGGAGTGAGTGTGACATTACATCCTAGTATCAGAGCCTAAATTTAGTGAACCTTAGGCTTTGGGATATGGGAAACCTCGTGTTTCATTGAGCGATTATTGTTTTTGTGCTTCTGGTCTAAGTTGCTGCATATCATGATCTACGTATAAGTACGAACTTAAAAATGTACTAAGTCTATGTATTGATATCTTGTGTGAGGGTTGTCTTCTGACTCAGACCTATAGGAGGAGTTTGGGGATAAGGAGAATGTGACACAGAAGATAGTAGGGCCTGCGAGGGTCACGTGAGAATCAGGCCTTAGACTTGCGTTAAACAGACAAACCCTTAAAATGTTCGTTTTATAAATGTCTTGAACTTTAGTTGATCAGCGATAGGGAAATTTGAGGAAGAAGTATTAGAGATTGTCATATTCTGACAGTAAGTAGTACTAGTCACTTTTAAGTCTTAACGTATTAAGATTAACTTGCCTCATGTACCCAAGACAAAGTTGTCAACTTGGTCGATCAATTGTCCACGTGTTCGTCGAGAGGGAGATGTTCCTCTTTAAAGGGGAATAGATGACACTATGCATAAAGGAAACAATTTATGAAAAGCACTACAATTATTAACAGCGAATTAATGCATCCATCCATAAAATACTACCGTTAATTGTGATAATGTGTTTCGTATTTACACATTTGGTGTTCTATACGACTGAACTTCTTCAAGAAATCCTTCCTTTGGGTAGTCATTCTGGGATAATGACTATCAATCTATATTCAACTCTAATCCTTTTGATATAGCTGAATATTACTCTTGGATAACTAAGCTCACTCAAAGTCTTAAATCGTGAACGTGCAATCAATAATTCAATCCCTAAGACCCCCTTTCCTTCTTAAAGATGAAAATACTTGCTATAATAATTGTCTTTTCCGTCAAGACTTGGTGGTTAACTCCTTTATGACTGCAACATTGTAAATTATTAGTCTATACTTGAGATCCTTACTGGGATACTAGACTTGGATGTTTGAATTGAGCCGCATTTGGCCGACGGAACTTCAGGGCAATTATCTAGTTTTGCTTTTCATTATTTAACCTCATTCTTCTTGGTACTTATTTCCAATAAATTGACCTGATCTCAAACATGAGGATAATCTTATAAACTCAAAATAATTCTTTACAAATTGAGCCTTTTCCTTGATCTATCTTTATCTTGTACCTTGAATAAACAATGTGATTGCAATTCTCACATCATAGAATTAATAAATATATTATCTGATGGAGCTTGTGTTATACAATACAAGTTCTTGATTATTAAAATCTCTTCTTTTCTCAAAATTAGGAGAAAAGAAGAGATTTTAATTGCAACCCATCGAAAGTGAGTGGACCAAATAATAACCTGCGGGGATTGGCTCAAATCTTACGATGCCTAGTGACTAACTTGGACATGGCACATATCCCAACTCAACGTAATACGACATGGTTGTTATAAAAGTCTAGAAAACAAAGAACCTCAATCTTTATAGAATACTATCCACAGTTAATGGGAACAAGAACTCAAGGAGTTGGGAATCAAGCTCAACAGCATCCAAGGATGACTAACTTCAAGAAATCTAGGCAGAAAAACCGAAAATGAGCTACGAGTTGACTTTTTGCCTCACTAGGGAATAAGAAGGAAAGACCCTTCTAAAATTGAAGATACGTTGATCTCCTACCATTCTTGGGGCACAAGTTTTGTTGACTTTGGAGTTTCATGCTCTTTTATTTCGAATGTCTGTGCGAGATCCGTAGGATTCCCTATTGAACCTCTAAAATAAAAATATAATGGTAGCAACACCTTTAGAAAATCATGTAATGATAAATTTTTTAAACCAACCCTACAAGATAGGGCAGTGAGATCCACGTATAACTTGCAATTCATGGGTCGTTAAGATGTCCAACTACGACGACGTCCTATGGAAAATTACTTTTCAAACACTGAACTACGATCGAAAGATTATCAAAACAAGATCATGGCGTACACCTCAAGTAGATCATAACCCAAATTAAGGGGGTAAAAACAATCCTCTACCAAGAGTAGGCTGAAGGATTCAATAGGACGGTGGCCTAGCCGAAATACTGGCAAGTCTAACGCTCAAGAAGGAGAACCAATCATGTTTACAATTCTTGCTAGACTTGTACGACTATAAAGATGTTGTCACCGCATCACACAACACCCGCAGAGTTTTGGGAGTGAAAGATGCATATATAAGAATTACTAAAGAAGGGCTTCATCATACCAAGTTCATCGCATTAGGGAACCACTGACTCTTCTTTCCAAAAACAAGGATGGGTCCTTAGGATAAAGTGTAAATCTTCAGCAATCAAGCAGAATCAACAACGTGATCAATAGACCAATAAAGTTGAAATACTATTTTGAGGTTGACCTCAGATCAAGATATGAATAATTGTGAGTCAAGGAAGGAGACATATAAATGATTGGCCTTTTCGAACCCTTACGATCGTTATGAGTGATAGTTAATGCCCCGAGCCTAGCTAAATGAGTCATTCATATTTATATGTGAACGAAAAAGCCCTTATTTCCATAACTAGAACAATCCATGAAGTATTCAAAGGAGAAACACAAACAATAATTTTGGATAATTTTACAAGTGTTAATGGACAATCATCTTTATACCAAGGAATGCAAGTGTGAGTTATGGATGAAGGAGGTGAAGTTTTTGGGTCACGTTGTGCCAGAAATTGAAATTTATCTAGATCCATCCAAGATGGAAGCAGTATTGGATTGGAAGCCACATAAATCCATGATAGAAGTCCAAAGTTTCCTAGGTTTGGTGGGATACTACTGAAGATTTATTAAAGACTTTTCAAAACTAGCAAGACCAATGACACAGTTGACACAGAAGGGATTAAAGTTTGAATGAAATAGGAGATGTGAGTTCTTTTCTAGAGCTCAAGAAACGGTTGACAAGTGCTCTGATACTTGTAGTTCCCGAGCGAGATGTAGGCTACACAATTTATTATGATGCATCAAAAGAAGGGTTGGGATGTGTATTGATGCAAAATGGAAGAGTTGTGATTTATGGGTCTAGACAACTAAAGTCGTATGAACGGAATTATCCAATACACGACTTGGGATTAGCAACTGTGGTTTTTGCCCTAAAGTCATGGAGTCACTATCTTTATGGCGAACAAATCAAACTTTTCTCTGATCACAAGAGCTTAAAGTATTTATTCACACAAGAGGATTTGAACATGCGACAAGGGAAGTGGGTGGAGATTTTGGAGGAGTTTTGGTTTACATTGACATATCATCCCGGGAAAGCAAATGCTGTGACTGACGTTTTAAGTAGAAAGTCAAATGGTATCGTTACTTTCCTAGTAGTGGAAGATAGAATATGCTAGAAATGATTAGTGAATTTCATCTTGACCCCAAAGAAAGAGAAAATGGAACTGTGAGGAACCCTCTCGAAACAATCGGCGCCCTCGTTCTTTTAAAAGGAAAATGCGCTCTCAATTTTATGATTCTTTTAAAAGGAAAAGTGGGGTTTTATGTTTTGAAAAGAGAGCCCTGCAAATGCTTTCGTGTTAAAGGTCGCACAATTGGAGTCTCCACTTAATTTTTAATGGAAAAACCAAAAAAACAAAACTTACAAGGAACTAGTACGTCGTTACCAGAGATAATGGTTCAGGAGCTAGGGTACGAAAGAGGAAGGTTTAGGCATCCCTCTCGCCCGATCTGAAGACCGACCTCTACTTAACCGTTTCTTCTGTTCTTCTCTTAAATTTATCAAAAGTAACATATACAGAACGGGGGTTGAAAAGAGATCATACAAAAGTTAGCAAAAAATAAAACTCAACCTAAAACTAAAACTTTCTATGCATACTTACACTTAATTGCATGTCAAATGGGGAATGGCAACATATCAGTGCAGTTTACACATAGAAAAACATATTGTTAAACATAAACAGATGCAGAAAAGCTGCTGGAAAGCCACTAGTCTTTAGGTGCCGTGTGCCACCTCTCAACCTGGCACGCTCCATTTAGACATGGCGCACGCCACTTTTGGACACTCTGACAGTGGCGCACATCACTATGGCAAAGTGAGCTCAACACTGGGAGGACCAAAATAGGCTACTATTTTAAGAAAATAGTATGCTGGTGTGAAAATGTGTGTTTTTATATAAGTAGAAACAAAAGAAAATGAAGCATTTCATATAGAATTTTCAACACATAGTCTACATCATACGTTTCATGCATATTTTACATAATTAAGAAAACTAAGGTACGACTTAACATGTTTTTCTAAGAAGGGAGAAAACATGCTCGTACATAAAAATGATAATAGAGTCGGGGAGAATGAGGCCAACAACCTCTTTCTCCCCTTTAACCGAATAGAAAGAAACTAAAATAAAGGAAAAGATGAAGATGGAGGCTTACCGTATATCCCGAATAGAAAAAGAATGAAAGTTTCAAGCTATCTGGTAGCTCCATCAAAAGCGGTGCGTCCTATCTTGGGAAGCTTTTCGTGTAGCCTTCGAGTCCTCGGAGCTGGTTCGGTTTTGATAGTCGTTTGTTTTGAGTTTAGAATTCTGTAGAGTATTGACACTCTTATCTCTAGCTCTTTATAAAATAGAGGCGGTAGAGCCTCTATTTATAGACTTTGGGTAAGGAAGCTTGCCAAAAGGAAGAAGCTTCTTCTCAAAGGTGGTGTGCGCAATGTATGTGGTGGCGCGCGCCAGATGACAGGTGGCTTAGGGCACCTTGCCTTGGCATGGCCAGGGGCTGCACCGAGGGTTATTTTTGGTATTTTTGGTGTTTTGGGGCGTTTATGTGTGTTTAAGGGTATTTTGGGGTATTTTTTGGACTCTCAGACTTGCACGAAGTTTACTTCAACGTGGCTTATGCATGGACTCATCATCGGGAGCAAACTGGATAAGTCTATGCGCGGGTTAGTCAAAATTAGGGTGTCTACAGTTGTTCCTCTTTGACATAACTTTCACCGCAACGCGTGGAGTGAGTGAATGATAAAGTCTCATAGATAGTCTATTTTGACTAGACCATTTTTAGACTGGACAACAACAAAACGAAACATGCAAAGCGAAACGGTCATGCTTGAGTTTACATCAAGCTGGCTACGTACCCTGTTTGAAACAATCAGACCAACGTAGTTTATGGGGACAAACGCGAATAATGCAGAGATAACAAAGGTTAAAGACCTAGTTGTTACCACACAAAGCTATGCAAAAAAAACACGTTTAAGGTCACGGGGACCGAAAATAAAAGAAACAAACTAGTTTAAGGTCATTAATGACCTATTTATTTAGTTTAAGGTCGTGTATGACTGCTTGTTATCCTTTTAAGGGTATGAGTGGACCGATTTATCGTTTTAAAGTCATGAATGGATCGATTTTGTTAATTTAAGGTCCTGATCAGAGCGATTTATCCTTATAAGGTCATGAGTGGACCAATTTAGTCAATTTAAGGTCCCGATTGGATCGACTTATCCTTTCAAAGTCATAAATAGACCGATTTGGTCAATTAAAGGTCTCGACCGAACCAATTTATCCTTCTAAGGTCATGAATGGACCGATTTGGGTGTAGATTATCTTTGGGGTCACGACAACAAAGGCTCGTGGTTGTATATAAAAAATCATTGAAGTACGTAAAAGTTCGAGACACTTAGTGGTTGTTACCACCATACATGCATTAACGGTCCTACTATCATTCAAGTCTCGTCATGAGAACTTAATCACTTCGTTTGAATCAAATAGTTTAAAGTCATAAACGGACTAATTTGCTCAGTTTTAGGTCATGAAACGGACCCAATGTACTAAGTTTTAGGTCATGAGACGGACCAAAGGTACTCAGTTTTAGGCTGTGAGACGGACCTCGTATGTTTAGGTTTGAACAATGCACGTGATTTATTTTATTTATTTTTTTGCATATATATATATTTTCATTTTTATGTCGTTGAGTTGCGTGTCAACGCTTTCTGAGGTGAAAATTTTATTTATGTTCCTAGATAAATATTTTTACATTTTTTTAGGAGAATTTTTTATTTGATTGGTTTGTTTTTCTGCCATTGGGTTGCGTTTCAATACTTTCTGAGATAAAATTTTTGTTATTAATTCAAACTTGGGTAGCGTATCAACACGTCCTGAGGTGGGTAGGCTTTCTTCGGCCTACCTAACTTAGGTTACGTTTTATTGGCCTGCCTGGGATGAGTAGGCTACTGCGTCCCCCACATCCTATGTGCTTATGGTTTCCACGCTTCATGAGTTGGATAAACATCCATTTGTCCCGGCCAACTTAGGTTGTGTCGTACATTTTTTCGATAGAAAAGTAATGACCTTTCTGTGCCTAGATAAATATCTTCACATTTTTCTAGGAGATTTTTTTATTTATGCTTTGTCCCTAGACAAACGTTTTCACATTTTTTAGGGGGTTGTTAATTCACACTTGGGTTACGTAGCAACGTTTTCCAAGATGGGCAGACTTCCCTTCGGCCTGCCTGAATCAAGTTACGCTTTGAACTTCCGCCCAATGACCCCTTCGAGCTACTTTCGACTCTTGGTCATCCTAGGTTGCGTTCCACACTTCCTAAGCTGGGTAGAGGTGCTTTTGCTTGACCAACTTAAGTTTTGGTGCACATTTCCCGAGAGGTAATCTATGGCTTTGTCCCTAGATAAATGTTCACATTTTTCTAAGAATTTATTATTCTTGTTTTCTCCCTAGGCAAGCATTTTCATATTTTTCTAGGAGTTTGTTACTTTATTCTCTTATTTGTCCCTAGACAAATGTTTGCACATTTTTTTAGGAAATTTTTTTATTTTATTCATTAGGTAAGTATTTTCACTTTCCTAGACTTATTAAAATTACTATTTGGTCCAAACTTAAGTTACGTCTCAACATTTCTTAAGAGGGAATTTTTCTATTTTCCTGGTCACTAGATAAGCGTTTTCATGATTTTTTTAGGTTTATTGATATTTTTCTTTTGCCCAAGTTAGGTTGCGCTTCCTACTACCTAACGTGGTGAATTTTCTATTTTTCTGGTTATGAGATAAGTGTTTTTACGCTTTTTTAGATTTATTGATTTTTTCTTTTTGCCCAAATTAGGTTGCGCTTCCTCCTACCTAACGTGGTGAATTTTCTATTTTTCTGGTCACTAGATAAGCGTTTTTATAATTTTCTTGGTTTATTGAAACTTTATGTTTTTTGTCCAACTTAGGTTGCGTCTCAACGCTTCTTAAGAGGAAATTTTCTATTTTTCTGGTCACTAGATAAGCATTTTCATGCTTTTTTAGGTTTATTGATTTTTTCTTTTTGCCTAGGTTAGGTTGTGCTTCCTGCTACCTAACGTGGTGAATTTTCTATTTTTTTTTGTCACTAGATAAGCGTTTTCACAATTTTCTAGATTTATTGAAACTTTATATTTTTGGTCCAACATAGGATGTGTCTCCATGCTTCTTAAGAGAGGATTTTTTATTTTTAGGTCACTAGACAAGTGTTTTCACGCTTTTTTAGATTTATTAAAACTTTCTGCCTTTGGTTTAACTTAGGTTGCGTCTCAACGCTTTCTAAGAGGGATTTTTTTATTTATTTTTTTAGGTCAGTAGACAAGCATTTTGTGACAGTCTGAAAAGTTAATTCGTCAAGAGGCGTAATTATAGTACATGGGGTTATTCTAACATCAAACATCAAACATAGTTTAATATATCTTAAGATAATAATGTTATCATTTCCACCTACTTAGCACAACCTGTTTTAATGTGTGTTACATCCTAACAAAATTTTTAAAAAATTACAAAAATATAAATCTTTCGGCGCGGCCGCTGCATGTTCATATGAGCCACGGATCTTTGTATTCTTCAGTGGGATTTTCAGTCATCATCTCCTCTTCATTTTCTAGCATGAGACTCTGCTCTTCATTTTCTAGCATGAGACTCTGTGAGCTGTAAAGCCCAAAAAAAAAATTCCAAAACCTAACATTTTTAACACATAATACATGGCAATAACTTATAACAGAGTATGATTATGTATGGTGACAAACTATGAACACAACGAGGATTCCTTTAACGCCTAAAGGATCACACCACCCAAACACACAACCCATGAGTTTTGCAATAGAACACCCAGAGCATCACGATCCGGTTACCCATGGGTAGCCTATGACTCATAGAGGTTTAATACCCAACCGATTCATACGAGCCTTCGGCTAGAACCAATCTTAAGATCCGCCTTGTCACACTATGACCCGTACCGAGTTACATACTCCACTAGTTCATAAATTCCCCAAGGGTGGTGGGATGCAGTCAGGCTAAGAGTCCGAACTCAGTTCGTTGCCGACCTTGCCCCGTTACCACAACCCTAACGTGTCCTGATGTAGTGGCCAATGCTAAGTTCATAAGTCAGACTCGGTGCACCAAAGCAACAACCATAGTCATCACAAGGGCACATCATGGAAGGAAAACCAACCGATTCCAACAACAAGAAATATACCCATGTCACAAATCACGTGAACTTGTCCAACACACCACATTACGTCAATAATCAAACCTAGCCAAGTTAGACATAATGTGTATACCCCCACCCAAGACTTAGGTCATGCATGATAGATGTTATGACACAAGACTAAATATCATACAACATTTAACTTAGTCAAAAATACTCATTAATAAACATGGGTGATGTTGAATAGAAACAAACATGTCATAGGAGTAGGTAATGACTTAAACACAACACTTTTCATCAAAATACAAAATTCTAGAATCTGCCACAATGCTTCAAAATTACCTTAAAAAAATACTAAACCTCACTGGACAATTCTGTACATTTACAAAGAGCTAGAGTATTATGTTATCTAAACTTTTCATGAAGAAACCGAGAATTGGTTGTGAACAGATAAGGGGTTAGAAATTCGTACAAACATTTCTATCGAAAAATAAGGTTTTTTGGGAGAAACAAAATATCTTGAAATCTACCCAACGAAAATGAGGCTTATAAATTTTGGGTGAAACAAGACTCGTAGACCTTTCTTGGCATAGGTGGCTCATCGCGAGGTGATTTTTCTAGAATATTCTATAAATGTTCAAAGTTAGCTGTTTTTCTGCCTCACTATCACAGAAACTTAAAAAATAGAATAGGGGTTGAAACATACATTTTTGGGTTCAATCAAAAATCAAATATACTCAAGACATCCTAAAATGACTCTGTTAGAAACATCGTTTGATTTTGAAGATGTTTGCTTAACACGAGAATTTCCAAGATTGCTTAATAACCACACTATTTTGAGAATTTTCTAACAATCGTACACAATCGTCAAACTTATCCTATTTTGGGACATCCAAGGCATGTCTAAACACATCATATAAACATAATATGTTCATCATAAGCTACCCATCATTTCTTACATTAGTTGTTCTTTTTCTTTGATCATTAAAAAGTTTTCCTAGGATATGGTTCCATACTTTATTTTCTTATTCTCTTGGTTTATCTTCATTCTTGTTCATACTTATTTTATCTTAGAGAGGAATAGAGATATGAAGATGATACTAGGACAGAAGTGAAGAGTTTAAAGAGTTTTTTACTTGATTGGAATTGATTTAGAGATTCAAGAACTTAACTTTAGTTCTTTCTCTTTTCCTTCTTTCCTTCTTCTTCCTTCTCTTTTCTTTCTTGCCTTGGTGCTCCTCTTGGACAAATTTTAGAGATAGGGGGAGTGGAAAAAAATATTTAAAGTGTTGGAGGAAGGGTCCTTTATATAGGCAAGGATGGATTATTGGAGTTACCAAATATTTTCTAGAATTTATTTTTCTTTCTTTAATTGTCATCAAATGGTCATCTCATTCATGAGGATATCTTTGGATAGAAAATCTTCTAAAAGGGTACAAGATGACTTAAGATGATGGTGTTGTTGCTTGGAAGATTAGTTCTCATGATGAGAAAAAAGTCTTTTGAAAAAAAGTCTTCCTAAGGTCTTATTATGTTACTATTCTCTCTTGATTTATTTTTCTTAATTAATTCTCACGTATTCTTCTTCTTATGGGATATACACGTGTGTCTGTGCTTCTATTTATGTATAGGAATAATTATTCTTTATTGGGTAGAAAACCTATTTTTATAAGTTTTCCTCTTTTGTTCATCATTCTCATAGTTCAGTCTTTCTTCCTTTATTTTTATATTTTTAATTGTCATGTTATACTTTTCTCTTCACATGAGGTGTATTTATGTGCATATGTATTTTTCTTAATTGTATTTAATCATGAGAAATGATTAAAACATGGGTAGTATGTAGAAAAAGATTGCTTGTAAATTTGGGTAAGGGTCACATCATCTCCCTAACAATTCTTTTTTCTTTTTTTATTTATTTTGTAATTAGTCATGTCAATCTACTCTCATGGAGATTATACATGAATGTATATATGTCATGATTGATAATATGAATTAGGAATAAAAATTCTTCCTAATATCAAATTATTGATATTTTTACTATTATAAGACTACTCCTTTTTTTCCCACAAAAATTGTCACAGCATTCATTCTATCTTCCCATGAGAACATATATATATATAGATATTATTTTTTTTATTTTTATTTTATATATGTGTGATATTATGAGGGAAAATTTAGTGGTGTAATAAAGAAAAGTTGCTTTCAATTTTTGTTAAATGTCTCATCATTATTTTTTTTTGAATT
>JAUTBS010162629.1:0-12158 GCA_032361285.1 Aequorea victoria | reverse complement strand
TGGGCATGATTGAAAAGGCCGAAGGCAACAATCTTTCCCGGGATGATTGAAAAAGGCCTTTTAGGCTAACACACATGTTACATATAAGAGAAATAACCGAAAAAGAGTCAAATATGCATGAAATTTGAAATAGAACCTACATGTATAGGGGATAGGCGGTCTAGGCAGAGATGGTACATGCTTAGGTCCTTCGCGTCCTCCTTCCTCCCCCGGGTACTCTGACCCCACTGAGCTACCTTCGGGATGATCTGGGGATCAGGGTGAGTGTTCTCAGGAGCCGGTAACTCCAAGAACTCGTAGGCCTAGAGCTACAAATAAGATTAAAAAAATAAGAAAAAAACAAAAAACAAATGAACAGAATAAGTGTTAGGCCGGGTCAATAAGGAATACAAATGAACTAAAGGACAAAGAGCCTAATCAAGATCATATCTCAAAAATTCTCCAGTACCCCATCACGGACATCTCCTTTGCCCGACACACAGACCGCAGGCTCATGAATAAGGTGGCCAGCGCTGCTCCTCCCCAATCAAAGGACGTCACCCGGTAGAGGTTGTGTAGGGCTCGTAGATAGTATAATTGCATGGTGTTTTGCCTGATCGTAAATAGGAAAGCACCAAAGAGAGAGAGTAAGAATGCCCAAGCAACCCATTCAAAGTGGCAGGGATCAGTGCACTCCAACCTTATGAAGCTATCTACAAGCCATGAGTACTGGATGCGCCCGTGATCGGACTGTGGCAGGATTCTATCGAGTCAGTAGGTGAGTGCCTCCAGGCATGAGCCTATGGTGAGGTCAAGTGGGATAGGCTCTCCCCCTACCCTGATTCCTGTAATCATGGAAAAATCTAAGGGAGTCAAGGTAGCCTCAAACGATGGAAAGTGGAAGGTGTTGGTGGTATCCCATCACCTCTCCACCAAGATCGTCAGAAGCACTCTGTCATTATGAGTGTCCGTGAGGAAGGGGATGAATCAGCGGAACCCGGACCCATCCACGAGAACTCGGCTCTCCAAGGAAAGAACCTCATACTACTCGAGAATACGGGAAGAGCCTCTGAATCCTCGCAAGTACTCGACAGTCTGCAAGAAAGGAGAAAAACATAAAAAATTGTCAGATAAAATAAAAGAAGAATAGTCAAAGGAGAAAGAAAAAAAGAAAAATAACACAACACAATACAGAAAGTTAATAACCTAAGAAAGCGCGCAAACGTTTACTTAGTGACTGAAAATTAAAAAATTCCCTCTTAGGAAACATTAAGACGTAACCTAAGTTGGACCGATTAGAAAGTTCAACTAAGTCTAGAAAAGTGTGAAAATACTTGTCTAAATGAATAAAATAAAAATTCCTCTAGAAAAATATGCAAATATTTGTTTAGGGATAAACAAAAAAATAAAGTAGCAACTCCCTAGAAAATGTGAAAATGCTTGTCTAGGGACAAAACAAGAATAATAATTTCCTAAAAAAATGTGAAAACGTTTATCTAGGGACAAACTCATTGATTCCCTCTCGGGAAACGTACAACACAACCTAAGTTGGTCAGATAAGAGCACCCTTACCCAACTCGAGAAGCGTGGAACGCAACCGAGGATGACCAAGAGCCGAAAGTAGCTTGTATGGGTCAATGGGCGAAAGTGTGAAGCATAACCTGATTCAGGCAGGGAAAAGGAAAGCCTGCCCATCTTTGAAAATGTTGCTACGTAACCCAAGTGTAAATTAACAACAACTCCCTAGAAAAATATGAAAACGTTTGTCTAGGGACAAAACAAGAATAATAATTTCCTAGAAAAATGTGAAAAATACTTATCTAGAGATAAAGCCATTGATTCCCTCTTAGGAAGTATTGAGACGCAACCTAAGTTGGGCAAAAAGAAAAAAGTTCAAATAAATCTAGAAAAGCGTAAAAATTCTTATCTAGCGACCTAAAAATGGA
The DNA here is from genome assembly GCA_032361285.1 of Aequorea victoria. Classification (NCBI taxonomy): domain Eukaryota; kingdom Metazoa; phylum Cnidaria; class Hydrozoa; order Leptothecata; family Aequoreidae; genus Aequorea; species Aequorea victoria. The sequence goes on along the minus strand of JAUTBS010162629.1, from coordinate 10,233 downwards.
AAATTTCCTCTTAGGAAGCGTTGAAACGCAACCTAAGTTGGACTAAAAATAAAAAACTCAATAAAATCTAAGAAAGCGTAAAAATGCTTACTTAGTGACTGAAAATTGAAACTCACCACTTTAGGTAGCAGGAAGCGTGACCTAACTTGAACAAAAATAAAATTCAATAAACATAGGAGAGTGAAAGCACTAACCTAGTAGCCCAAAAATAAAAGTCATAAGACCTAGGAAAGTGTGAAAGTACTTACCTAGTAAACATGATTAATTAAAAATTAAATAAATAAAATTTCTCGTAGAAAAATGCAAAAACATTTATCTAGGGACAAAAAGGTTATTAATTCTCTCTCGAGAAAACGTACAATACAACCTAAGTTGGTCGGGACAAACGGATGTTTACCCGACTCGGGAAGCGTGGAAATCATAAGTTCCTTGGATGTCGGGGACACAATAGCCTACCAATCTCAGGTAAGCGCACGAAACGTGACCTATGTTAGGCAGGCCGAAGGAAAGCCTACCCACCTCAGGACGCGTCGATACGCAACCTAAGTTTGAATTAACTAAAAATTAAATAAATAAATAAATAAGAATTATTAGAAAAACGTGAAAACGTTTGTCTAGGGACAAAAATAAAATTTTTACCTCAGAAAACGTTGACACACAATCCAATGGCAGAAAAAAAATCAAATTAAGTAAATAAAAAATTCACCTAGAAAAACATGAAAATATTTGTCTAGGACAAAAATAAAATTCTCACCCCAAAAAGTATCGACACGCAATCCAATGGAAAAAAACTAAAACATACATATATGCAAAAAAAATAGAATAAGAAATACATGGTTCAACCTAATCATACAAAGTATTTAAGTTTTGATTTGTTTTGTTTTTAGTGGTTCAAATTGTTTGGTGTTATGTTTCAAAATACCATCCATCCAAGTGCTTCGGGCCTATCCTGTGCATACATCTAAGTCTATGAATATTTTTTAAGTTTTTTGGCTTTCTTTTGGTTTAAATTAAACAGAAAGAAAATAGAAAAGAAAGAAAATATACCCCGCGATTCATCACAGAGAGATGAATACCCGGAGGGCGAAGTAGCAACACCGAATCCACAGTGTTATCATCGTAGTAGAAGCGACCGACCGGGAGAGGCTCCAAGGCGTGAACCGGGGGATCATACCCGTCCGGTCAAAACCCCTCGGCATCTTAGCAGCCAGAACCCCGCAGAAGGGATATGGGACCAGAGGACTGTCCACCACCGGCTCCTCGGTGGTGTGGCACTCCGAAGGCCCACCCTCCTCCATAGCATGGATGGTGTCACTAGTAGCGAGCAGATCATTCATAGCATTGGATGGCATCTGAGAGATCTTCGGGTGGTGTGAAGGACTCGAATGGGAGTCACTGAGCCCTATAAGAGAGCCCAAGTGCTCAAAAAATGAGTCGGTAATAGGGGTCCCAAAGGGCTGTGCGGGGTCTACGGTGTTGTTAGTCTAGACCACAGTCGTCGAAGTCGCCAGAGTAAGAACTGCCTCGTGACCCATGCCACCTTGACCGTGGCTCACGCCATTGTTTGTCTGATCATCATTGCTTGCCATCGGAGGTAACAATAAAGTCAGGAGATTAGAGAGAGTTCAGAGTGCGACAGAGAGAAAGACGAGAGTGAACATCCGTCTAAAATGAGCCACCGTGAACTTAACCAAACCAGGCGACTCTTCGACTTCAACCAGCTACCCAGCGCGCGCCACTTCCCTCTTGGTGGCACGCCACAGCCGCCAAGCGCACGCCACTTCGTTCTTAGTGGCATGCCATGCAGACCAATCATCACTAGGCGCGCGCCACTTCCCTCCTCGTGGCGCCAGATCAGTTCAATCAACATGTGGCGCCCATGCCACCTCTCATCACGTGGACACCAGCTCAGCCAAGGGACACATGGCGCAAGCCACGCGTCCACCTCCCGTTTGGTATTTTATAAGTTTTAAATTAAAAAATTCTAAAATTCACGGTCCTTCCCTTATAAAGGAAACTTTTAAATCTTTCTCGATCACTAAAATCATCATTTGACCTACACGCCGAGCTTCGTTCTCAATGGTTTTTTACCACTAAAAATCCAAAACTTTTACGTACTTCAATGGTTTTTTATATACAACCACGAGCCTTTGTTGTTGTGGCCCCAAAGCTAATCTACACCCAAATCGATCCATTTATGACCTTAAAAGGATAAATCGGTCCAATCAGAACCTTAAAATGACTTAATCGGTCCATTCATGACCTTAAAAGGATAAATAGGTCCGGTCGGGACCTAAAATTGATCAAATTGGTCCATTCATGATCTTTCTCGATCACCAAAATCATCATTTGACCTACATGCCGAGCTTCGTTCTCGTGCTCGGGGTTTCAAAGAGGGTCCTTCTCATAACCTAAAACTGAGTCATTGGGTTCGTCTCATGACCTAAAACTAAGTCATCAGTCTGTCTCACGACCTAAAAATGAGTACATTGGGTCCGTTTCACAACCTAAAATTGAGCAAATTAGTCTGTTTATGACTTTAAAATATTTGATCTAAATGAAGTGATTAAGGTCTCATGACGAGATTTGAAATGTAGTAGGATCGTTAATACGTGCATAGTCGTACAACCACTAAAAGTCCAAAACTTTTAACGTAGTTCAATGGTTTTTTATATACGTGCATTGTGTGACCTTAAAAGGATAAACTGGTCCAAATTGGTCCACTCATGACCGTAAAGGATAAACTTTTACATGCAGAGTGTGACCTTAAATTGACCAAATCAGTCCACTTATGACCTTAAAAGGATAAACCGGTCATGCGCGACCTTAAAAGGAGAAAAATGCACAGTCCCACGAGACCTGAAAAGGATAACAAGCGGTCATACATGACCTTAAACCGAATAAATAGGTCATTCACGACCTTAAACTATTTTGTTTTTTTTTTTGTTTTCGATTCCCGTGACCTTAAAATGTAGTTTTTCTTACATAACTTTGTGGGGTAACCAATAGGTTTTTAACCATTGTTATCTCTGCATCGTTTACAATTGTCCCCATGAACTACGCTGGTCTGATCATTTCAGACATGTTACGTAGGCAGCTTGATGTAAACTCAAGCATGACCATTTTGTTTTGCACATTTTGTTTTGTTTTCTTATTTTCTAGCCTAAGAATGGTTTAGTCAAAAGGGACTGTCTATGAGACTTTAACATTTACTCACCTACGCATTGTAGTGAGAGCTCTGTCAAAGAGGGACAACTGTAGATACCCTAATTTTAACTAACCTGCACATAGGCTTATCCAGTTTGCTTCCGATGATGAGTGCATGCGTAAGCCACATCGAAGGAAACTCTATGCAAGCCTGAGAGTCTAAGGAACACCCCTAAACACCCCAAAATACCAAAAATACCTCTTGGTGCAGCCTCCCAACCAGGCGCACGCCACCTTTCAACTGGCGCACGCCACTTCCCTCCAAAATCCCCTGGCCACGCCAAGGTAAAGTGCCCTAAGCCACCTCTAACCTGGGGCGCGATACCACCTACATGGCGCACACCACTTCCACCCTAGCACTCGCCACCTTTGAGAAGAAGTTTCTGCCTCTTGGCAGCTTCCTTACCCAAATACTATAAATAGAGGCTCTACCCCCCTCTATTTTAGAGATTCGAAAGATATAAACCCCAAACCTCTGTCGAATTGATCCCTAATCTGAAGAGTGTCAATACTCTGCAGAATTCTAAACCTGAAAAAGATCCCCGAATCAATAAGCACAAAAGTTTTGCCAAATTGGATCCCCGATACATAAGTGTCAAAGCTTTGAAGAATTAAAAAAACCTAAGCAAGGATTCGACGCGCCGCTGGACTAATAATTAAACTAATCTAATACATAAACCCCTATACCAGACCGGTTTCGAAGACTCGAAGGCTGCACGGAATGCTTCCCGAGATAGGACACACCATTTTTTGAGGAAGCTACCGAATAGCTTGAAACTTTGCCTGTCATCCGGGATATACGATAAGCCTTCTTTTTCATCTATTATTTCATCTTAGTTTCTTGCTATTCTATAAAAGGGGAGAAAGAAGTCGTTGGCCTCATTCTTCCCGTTTCTATTTTCATTTCCGATTTAAGCATACTTTCTTTCTTCTTAGAAAAGCATGTTAAGTCACTTTTTTTAGCCTTTTTAAGTATGTAGAAAATTCATGAAATGTAGGATTTAAACAATGTGTTAAAAACCCTACATGAACTGTCATCTTTTTTTCTTTTCTTACTTATATAAAAATATATTTTCACACAAGCATACTATGTTTCTTAAAACACTGGCCCCTTTTGGACCTCACAATGTCGAGCTCACTCCTCTATAGTGACGCGCGCCATTGCCAAATTGTCCAAAGGTGGCGCATGCCATGTCTAGATGGCGCACGCCAGGTTGAGAGGTGGCGTGCGCCACCTCTGTGAAAACCAGTGGCCTTTCCAATAGCTTATGCATCCTTTTATATGTTTAACAACATGCTTTTCTATGTGTAAACTGCATTGATATGTTGATATCTCCCCATTTGACATGTAATTAAGTGTAAGTATGCATATAAAGCCTTAGTTTTAGTTTTAGTTTTGCTTTCTTGCTTACTTTTGTATGATCTCTCTTCAACCCCCGTTCTGTATATGTTACTTTTGATAAATTTATAACAATAACAAAATAAATGGTTAAGTAGAGGCCAGTCTTCGGATCGAACGAGAGGGGTGCCTAACACCTTCTTCTTTTGTACCCTAACTCCCGAATCATTATCTCTGGTAACGACGAACTTGTTCCTTGAAAATTTTATTTTCTTGATTTTTCATTAAAAACCAAGTGGCGACTCTAATTGTGCGACCTTTAATATGGATGCATTTGAGAGATCTCTTTTCAAAACATAAAATCCCACTTTTTCTCTTTAAAAAAAAACTATGAAATCGAGAGCGCATTTTAAATCTTTAAAAAGTGACGAGGGTGATGAGTTTTTCGAAAGAGTTCCTCACAACATTACATTAAAAAAAACTGTCTGAGGGATTATAGAAGAAGATGTCGATCTTTACAGCATTAACACAGATCGACGCTGAAATGAAATTACACTGAACAAAAACAAAATAGATACAAGTCTTACAATGAGGAATCATAACTCGATTAATTTGCCATGATTCCCCTCAGTGAAGGCACGATCCCCGTCGGTGGTCGGCTCTGTGTAGGCTACAAGGGCAACGTTGGCTAGAGGATCCGTCGTAATCATCTCAACCACCGCTGGAGGGATGGGAATGCCGGTGTATGGGTCATTCAGTATGGCGCCCCAAAGAGAGGACTCTATAGGAACCTCAGCCTCAGCAAGGTTAATTTTGTAGCCCATATAAAGGACATCGACCTTTAACTTATGCACTTTAGCAAGGTCGTGTTCCAGAACCTCGTTCTAAGTAGCCTGCCACATTTGATCATCGCGCTCTTGCCGAGCAACATCCATCTCGGCTTGGGCAAGCTAGCTAGACTCCAATTGAGAGCTGACCTCCGCCAGCTGGGTCTTCAAGGCCATAATTTTGGCCACCGAAGCTAAGGCCTGGGCCAGAAGCTCTCTCACCTGGTGGACGAGTGGCACTTTCTCGGCTTCTAGGGTCTCGAACCTTGCTTTTTTGGCCTCCTGGGCCTTCTCGGCCTTCTACTGAACCTCTTACTTAGTTTTATAGGCCTGATTGGCTCTCCTCGCCATGGACTGTAGGCGGTTATAGTTGTCCGTCAGGGAATGGACACATTGTATCCCCTGCACCAAACCAAATCAAAATTTGTTACTAAACTGATATAAATACTTGAATAAACAGAAAGACATTAAAGAAAGAAAAGAAATAAATGTCTTACCCCAACAAGGAACTATAGTGCCCGACTATAGCAGTGGATCTCGTTAAAGGTCTCGTGCTCTGCCATATCACCGACTAGAAGCACGACCTTTGTGACCTCGTAGGCCATGTCGGGGTCGGGGCTGCTCTAGTTCGAGGCAAGCATAGGATAGCCATAATGATGAGTGACAACACCCACACTTCTGGGGGCATCCCAAAGAACTGTCCCTCTGGCTGTACAGCCATCAACTGCGGGGACCGACACTTCTTGGGCATCCCAGTTCGAGGCAAGCATAGGACAACCATCAACTGCAGGGACCGACATTGTGTCAGCCAAGGATATCATCACCCTGGAGGGTGGAGGAGGTGTCGAGATCCAAGTGCTCACCATTACAGCACTAGTAGCTTGGGTGGAGGGTTGTGCGGCAGTTGAGGACGAGGAAGCCCCCCAATGGTCTTCGTCTTTCTTGGGAGGGCGGTCATCCAAAAATTGAGTGAGGTCTTGATCCTCGGCATGTCCTCCTCGGTGGATGAGTTGGTGGGTGAGCTGGTACTGGTAGCAAAGGAGTAGATTTTCTCCTGGTGAGATGTGGGAGCTCGGTCGGCTAGGGTCTCTGAGAAGCTTGGAGGGATGATTTCGGTGCCAAAAAGTGTGCCGCTAAGAAGGGATGTAACCAAGCAGCGCAGGGGCCAAATGCTCTCCAATACGAAATGCAACGTCAATGATGTGCTTGTTCGACGCCCTACGGAAGCGACCGACCAGACCAACAGCTGTACAACAAAAATAAAAAAGTTAGAAATTCTAGAGATAAAGGATGACAGAAAAATGGAAATCATTAGATAAACCACCTACCTGGAGCACTGGTCTAATGAGGAATGCCAAACTCATCCTCAGCATGCCTAGTTAGGAACTTGAATGAGCCACCAACCGAAATATAATCATTGGAGTGCTTATTCGAGTCAGGAAGATCTCGGATCAGTTTCAACTTCTTATCCTGAGACCGAAGGTAATAGGTGGAGCCGTCCTTGTTCGATGACAAAGAATAGCACTGGAATAATTCGGGAAGGCCGAACCTAATGCCATGTCGACGATTAAGCTTGACAATACCGTTTAGTATACAGAAAAAGTTGATGGATAGCTGGGAGGGACTCAGCCGAAGCACGACTAAGGTCTTCCTAAGAAAGAGATCCAGGGGGAACCTAACCGCACCCTCGACCACAGATACAATGGGGAAGGGGCATTCACCCTCCTCGGTAGGGCGTACATCACCCGGCTCCAGGAGGTTTATGGTGACCGGCAAAGGGATATTGTATTCCATTCTAAAGATGCTAATGGAATCATGATTAGCGCATATATACCTAAACTTACCCATCGGCCGAGCAAGTGCTTCGAGACTGAGCTACAAATAAAACAAGAAATATGAAGGAAATTTGCAGGAGACCTAGATCGGCCCTAAAACCCCAAAAAAAAACCCAGGAAGAAGGAAAGAAGTTAAACGAAACTCAGAAAAGCCCAGAATGTTCAAAAGAACCCAGAGAAACAGAGACAGACCACGAAGAGAGACAGTGAATGAACGAAGAGGCACTGAATATTGAAAGTAAACAAAAAAACCAAATCGAAAGAAGAAGTGACTTACAAGAGCAGGAGGATGAAAATAATGGATGCGGTGACAATAACTCAAACCAGCAACAGCAATGGCGCAAGGAAGTGTTTCAATGATTCTCAGCTCTCTCGAGATTTTTTCAGAGTTTTGGTAAAGGTAAGAATGAGAAAGCGAAATGTCCCTTTTATAGAGGCACGATGGATGCCAAGAAGTCACTTCAAAACCCCACGGGGAACGTATGGAGCTGAAAGGATGTATTAGAACCGAGCAGAGGTCTAATCTAGTGAAGACATGTTAGACCGAGAAAACAGTGTTTGATACCGAGCAGACAAAATTTGATGCCGAGCACCTATCCCGAGGACCAAGCGTTGTAATCTAGAGGGGTAATCAATGCCCAACGATCACATCAAGGAACAAAGCAACGTCTGCAGCGCCTTGGGCGGTGCAAGCATGCTAGAAGTGGCCGAATAATGGAAAGGCACATGTATCGATGGGATGCTAAGGCGACGCCATCATTTTCAATTGAATTGACATTTATGTAAATTGGTTCAGCCTCGATAAATATATGCGGAACACTGTGATTAAAGTTCAGTTATCTCAATGCCATAGAGCGCGAGCCGAGCATATTCTAAAAAGACTGAGCAACTCACATAATTCGTACCATAGCATGAGAGTTGGGGGTCAAATAAAGGAGCACGATTTAGTATGACCCAGATCTTCTCAAATGAACCCAAACTCGTAGAACATGGGTCGGGTCACATTCAGAAAGCGAACCCAGGTGCATTGGACCCACGATGGACGAGCTTCAAATCATAGATCTATCTCAGCCCTAGTAAGCAATACTGAGCATACAGTGCTCATAATCAAGGTCGAGGTACAATGCCGATGCTTGTAAGTAAGGACGAGCACTCAACACTCGCAAGCGAGGCCAAGCACTCAACGCTCGTAAGCGAGGCTGAGGTATAATGCTGGCACTCATAAGCGAGGCTGAGGTACAATGTTGGTGCTCGTAAGCGAGGCTAAGGTACAATATCAGTGCTTGTAAGTGAGGCCAAGCACTCAGCACTCATAAGCGAGGCCGAGCATGGGGTATGACAGCTTGAATAATGACAATGGGGTGACGTCCAAGCATTAAATGTGCCATCAATGGGCATTAAATGCTCTCTCAGTGAACATCAAGCCCTCAAAAAGGCATTCAACACATCTTTAATAAAAAGTCTCATGAGCTATCACCATTATGGCTATCCTACCTAGATATAGGTAGGCATAGTCAGGAGGAAAGGAGGGCAGCAGAAGCATAGGCCTCTATGACAGTGATAGTTTATCCCATTGCCTATAAATATACAAGGTCTTAAAAAAAAGCGTGTGTGAACTTTTACTCAACACAAGATATTACTCTTCCAAGTATTCTGTACTCTTTGTGCTAGTGTAAAGTTTTTATTTTGCTAACTTAGCCATCGGAAGGAGATTCTGGTGAGAACACCCCGCCGGGTAGTAACTGTTGGGTCTGTTGAATCCTGATATAGATACGTAGAAAGAAAATATGATGAACAGGTATAAAGGGTGCGGAACAAGATTTTACACCTTTAGAGATCTGGTAGGTTTGATCTCTGTGACTGCAATGATGTCGTTGAGACGACCCAATGATCTTCTCACGTATATCTCATTTGCACGTCTCGAAGAACGTAGTGTGTGCTATGATCCTTCTTCGAGTCTCTATGCCAAAGCATAATAAATATCATTTATCTTCTCTATCTCCTTAGGTGTCTTAGGACACTGATCCCGGGATAGAGTAATTCCGTGCCTGAAATAAAAAAAATACTTTCTTGGAATCTTGCATGCTAAAACAAGCTAACATCAAGTCGATATAACTTACTTGAGATAATACCAACATCTTTTGGTTTTAATCTTGCGTAATATTGATCCCAAGAATGTGACTGGCTTCTCCCAAGTTCTTCATATCAAATTAACTGGACAACCATACATTCACAGAATACAACACCCACACATCATTTCTGATGAGCAAGATATCATCCACGTATAGTATCAAAAATACCACCACGTTACTGTCGTGCTTCCTATACACACACGACTCATCAGGACTCTGATCAAATCCAAAAAAATTAATCGCCTGATCAAATTGAATGTACCATAATCCCGATACTTGCTTAAGTCCATAAATGGATCTCTTAAGCTTGCACAACATGTGCTCTTGGCCATTTTCTATGAACCCATCTGGTTTCACCATACAGATGTACTCATCAAGACTTCTATTAAGGAAATCCGTCTTGATATCCATTTGCCAAATTTTGTAATTGAAATGTATGGCAATAGATAAGAGAATCCGAATAGACTTAAGCATGGCTAAGAGCGAAAAGTTTTCTCATAATCGATCCCTTCTTTTTGAGTGAACTCTTTTGTAACAAGCCTAGCTTTGAAGGTTTCAACCTTCCCATTTGTTCCTTTCTTTTTCTTATATATCCATTTGCACCCAATAAGTTTTGTACCTTATCAGTTGGATCTACAAGTTTCCAGACCTGATTGGAGTACATAGACTCCATTTCAGATTCTATAGTATTTTGCCAAAGATTCGCATCTTTATCCAGAAGTGCTTCTTTGTAGTTACAAGGTCCGGTATCCTACTCTTTCAAAATTTTATCATATGACTCACCCAAGATAGTATACCTCTCGGTTAAACGAATTACCCTCCCACTATGAAGAAGCTCTCCCTGTGGATGTATACTCACGACAGGTGGTGAATCATCCTGTACTAGTGGTATC
>JAUTBS010162518.1:0-12159 GCA_032361285.1 Aequorea victoria | reverse complement strand
ATAACACACATGTATTACCACTTAAGAGAAAGAGTTCTTCTTTGACGAACCAAACATATCTTTGGCACTTACGTCTGTGTCATATTAATCTAAAAAGAATTCAAAGACTAGTAGAAGATGGACCTTTGAGTTCATTGGAAGTGGATGGAGACACTTCTAGTCTGTGAATCCTATTTAGAAGGTAAAATGACTAAGAGGCCATTCACGGTAAAAGGATATAGAGCAAAAGATGTGTTGGAATTGGTTCATTCAGATTTATCTAGACCCATGACTATCCGGGTGAGAGGTGGCTTTGAGTACTTTGTCACTTTCATTGACGAATACCCTAGGTATGGATACATTTACATGCTTCACCACAAGTTTGAGACTTTTGAGAAATTCAAAGAGTTTAAGGCTGAGGCAGAAAAGCGGACATGTAAAACTATCAAAACCCTATGATCTAATCGTGGCGGTGAGTACCTCTTGGGAGAGTTTATGGATATTTATCTGTGGAAGAAATTATATCCCAACTGCCTGCAACCGATATACCTCAGCAGAACGGTGTTGCAGAAAGAAAAAATAGGACTCTTAAGGAAATGGTAAGATCCATGATGAGTTATTCAGATTTACCTGATTCTTTCTGGGGTTACGCATTGGAAATAATGACTTATATTCTGAACATGGTACCAACGAAGATAGTACCTTTTACTCTCAAAGAACTATGGACTGAGCTTAAACCTAGTCTAAGATATGTTCGGATTTGGGGGTGTCCAGCACACATGCTAAAGAATGATGCTAGTTCATTAGAATCAAGATCAAAAGTCTGTTTTTTTATCGGATATTCCAAAAGAACGAAATGTGGTTTGTTCTATAATCCTAAGGATCAGAAGGTCATTGTTAGCACCAATACCCGATTCTTGAAAGAGGATTATATGTTATACCACCAACCCAAGTTTCGTATGGTTCTTGATAAGTTGAGAGGAGGAACACCGGTACAGTCTTTTACGATACCACCAGTACATGATGATTCACCACCTGTCATGAGTACACATCCAGAGGGAGAGCTTTGTCGTAGTGGGAGGATAATTCATTTACCCGAGAGGTATACTCTCTTGGGTGAGTCATATGATAAAATCCTGGAAGAGCAGGATACCGAACCCAGAAACTATAAAGAGGTAATTCTGGACAAGGATGCAGATCTTTGGCATAGGGCTATGAAATCTGAAGTGGAGTCTATATACTCCAATCAGGTTTGGGAACTTGTAGATCCAACTGATGGGGTAAAACCCATTAGGTGCAAATGGATATATAAGAAAAAAAGAGGAGTAGATGAGAAGGTTGAGACCTTTAAATGTAGGCTTGTTGCAAAAGGGTTTACTCAGAAAGAAGGGATCGATTATGACAAAACCTTTTTGCCGATAGCCATGCTTAAGTCTATCCGGATTCTCTTATCTATTGCCGCACATTTTGTGGCAAATAGATGTCAAGACGACTTTCCTTAACGGAAGTCTTGATAAGTGCATCTATATGATGCAACCAGACGGATTCATAGCAAGGGGCCAAGAGCAGATGTTGTGCAAGTTTAAGAGAACCATTTATAGATTTAAGCAAGCATCGAGGTAGTAAAACATTTGATTTGATCAGACGATTAAAAGTTTTACCTTTGATCAAAATCTTGATGAGTCGTGTGTACAAGAAGCGTAACGGTAGCGTGGTGTTGTTTTTAGTACTATACGTGGATGACATCTTGCTCATTAGAAATGATGTGGGGGTATTTTTTTCCGTGAAGATATGGTTGTCCAGTCAATTCGATATGAAGGACTTTGGAGAAGCCAGTCACATCGTTGAGATCAAGCTTACGCGAGATCAAAAACAAAAGATATTGGCATTATCTCAGGCAAGGTATATCGACTTGATGTTAGCTCATTTTAGCATGTAGGATTCCAAAAAAGGTTTTCATCCTTTCAGGTATAGAAGCACTCTATCCCGGGATCGGTGTCCTAAGACACCGGAGGAGATAGAGAAGATGATGGACATTTCTTATGCTTTGACAGTAAGAAGCCTCATGTATGTTATGCTATGCACAAGACCAGATATCTGCTTTGCCATTGGAATGATTAGTAGATATGAGTCTAACCCAGGACAGGAGCACTGGACTGCGGTGAAGAACATTCTCAAGTACCTGAAAAAGACTTGAGATTACATGTTGGTTTACCAGTGTGAGAATCTAGTACCTGACCAAAAATCAAATTTGGTTTCCAAAAATTATTTTTATTCTTCTATAATTATAAAATAAAAAACATACATATATATACACAATATGAGGTGACTGAACTTCCCCTTGGAGAGAGGGAGTGATGTGGCATTTTATTTTTTTTTTTAAAAAAGAAAGAAAGAAAAGAAAAAGGTGGGACCCATAGGATAACTTGTAATTTTAGTTTTTCTTCAAAAATAAGTATTCAATATATATATATATATGCACAAATATATCTCCATGAGAGGAGAGAAACATGATTTGACTAATTTGAAAAATAAAGAAAAATATAAAAAAAGATGAAAAGAAATGACATGAAAGATGAGACCATTTGAGGAAACGTGTGGTATTGATTTTTTGTCTATTCTAAGTTTTTAACTCTCTCATAAATATACAGGTGTACACATAGAAATTCATATCCATGAGAAGGGAGGGAAATTGATGAGATAATTTTCTATTCAAAAAAGAAAAGAAAGAGAAAAAGGAAAAAAAATGAGAGAAATGCGAAAAGTAAATTGATGGGACCATGAATGACTTTTACTCCATGTTTCTTCTATCAATCAAGACATATATCTACAAATATATAGATACACATGAAAATATACCTCTCCATGAGAGGAGAGGTAGGAGATGTGACAATTATTAAAATTATAAAAAAAGAAAAGAAAATAACCTAAAAGATGGGACATTTGCGGTTGCTTGTGGAATTACCTATTCTCTACTTTTAAGTCTTTCATCCCCTCATATATACACAGATGTACATATATCTATGCATATTCATGAATACCTCTCATGAGAGGAGAAGAGATTGACGGGACCAATTATTTGTATTAATGAAAAAAGAAAAAATTATCAAAATGATGGGAAGTTGAATGATGGAAAGGACCCAAGGAAGATTCTTCTTCCAACCCATGTCATCCCATCATGGCTCAAGGACAACCATGGTTAGGACCCAACCTAACTGAGGAAACTAAACCCTAATAGGAGGTAGGTTGGTTGGATGAAAACTAAATTCTAACTAGATGAGGAGCAAAGATGATTTTTCACATCTAATTCTTTGCCTATAAATAGAAACATTCTCTACACAACAAATTCATTTGAACTTTTGCCTATCTCTCTCTAGAAATTTGGTGGAGCAATGGGAAGAGAAGGAAGAAAATAGAAAGAAAGAGAAGGAAGAAATAAGGAAATAAAAGAAGAAGAAAGAGAAGGAAGAGAGAAGGAAGAAAGAAGGAAAGAAAAGAAGAATAAAGAAAGGAAGATGAAGGAAATGAAAAAATCTAAGGCGAAGTCTTTCAAACCAACCACCAAAAATCAACAAATAAGTGACTTATAAGTTCACTTTTAAGAATATGAATCATCTCACACACCTCATTTCTTCTCAAATAAAAAAGAAGATAGGTCATGGAATGGAATCAATGAAAGAACCATATTTCAAGAAGAAAGAAGACTTTCTTGACGAATAAACTTGGATGAGTTAGGGTATGAAACCTATTTAGAATATGGATAAAATGATGAATAGAACATGCAAAATAATCATGTGTGAATTTGGAATAATGGTTGCATGTGTAAGAGGGTAGAAAGATGATAGAAGTAGGAAACCTTTTGAAAAAGGACAAAACAGTGGCCATAAAGCCCATCTCATAATTTTCGTGGTAACCAAACATGGATTAAATTAAGATCTATTTTTGGTGAAGCTACTTTGGAATGTCCTAAGCATGTGTGATTTTTTGTTAGACCCAAAAATCTATTTTAGAACCCCTACGTCATTTTCGAACATTCTGCGTTTGGAAGGCAGAAATATAGTCAACTTTGAGAAATTTTAGTAAATTTCAGAACAATTCCATAGAGATGAGCTACATATTTAAAGAAAGGTCTATGAATCTATTTTTATTCAAAATTCATAAACCTCAATTTCGTTGGACAAATTTTGAGGAATGTGAATTTTCTGAAAGAGGTCCATTTTCGTACAGTCTTGCTTACACGATTTTTCAGACCTATTTCTGGTGACATATGAGCTTCCATTTATTTATAAGAAACTTAGTTAACATCCTAGTCTATCTCTCTGCAGATTTTAGAATTTTTCATGAAGATTTAGTATTTTTAAACGATTTTACAATGGGTGGGACATAATCTAGAAATCCTGTGAAAAAGGATTTATGAAATCTTTTGTAATGACTAACTACCTAAACATAAGTTAGGGATCTTGGGGACCATGAGGGTACCAAGAATGGCTAAGAATGAAGTATTTAATAGGAAAATGACCTCACTTGCATACCCACACAAGTATGCATAAGTCACATTGATTTACAAAGTTAAGTTTTAATCGTGTTCATGTGCTAGGTTATGTGGGAAGCAAAGATCCAGTGTGAACCGGAAAACATTACATGGGTTGAGCACTTTTTGAGGTGGATTTATTTTATCACTAGCTTGATATTATAAGTATGTGAATATTTAAAGTCATGGTGATTTCATACTATACATTTTTATGAAAGTAAATGGTGATTTTACTTGTAAAAAAAAACTATCATTGTGAACTCATGTCTTATGAAATGCTTCATGAATCTATTTTGGAATTTGAAACTCAATATTTTATGAAATGATCCTTGAACCTATACTAGAACATGAGAACTATGAAAAGATGATTTACTCTATGAAACGTGTTGGGTAAATAAGAAAGACGAATTATATAACGAAAAAAAAAGCGATGATCTATGAACATTGTCCAAAAAAATGAAAAAAAAAAAGAACCAAGGAAGGCTGGACCATCCAAAAACCCTTGTGGGAGGCCCACAGTGACATTCTTTCTGGACTGACACACTAGGAAAGTTGGACCGGCTTTCCCCTCGGTCCTGGACTTTTGGCATTCGTTCCATGATTTTGGCTTGTCCCAACCCCCGAAACCTATCTCGAATCCAAAAAAAATTCAAAGAAGATCGGGATTGATTCTCTCGACTCCTCTATATAAACAAAGACTACCCTGAGAGTCATGGATGCGCTCAAAGCTACAAAAAAACCCAACTAATTAAATCTTTTAAATTATTATCTCAAACCTCTAGTAATCTGGACTAAAAAAATTCTTAAATTCTTAAATTTTTTCAAGTCTTTCAGCCTTAGAACTACCCAACCTGACGATCTTGCGACACTAAACTTGGGTTTGACGGTTCGATTGATATGGTATTTGGTATTCGCCGACGAATTTAAAAATAAGGAAAGTGAGGGCAATCGACGGATCATACGGGCAAATTTTCAAATTTCACGTTTGAAGTTATTTTTTCTCTATTTTCCCCTTTTCCACATTCATATAAACGATCTATGTTATAAAGCGAATAAATAGGCATCCATCTTCGACTCTTTCATATTTTCAATGAAACCCTAATTTTTAGTTAATTATAGAAAAGAATTGTCATTTAGTCGCCTTATAATGTGATCGTCACTTTTTTTTGTTTTCATTTTAGTTTATGTTTTTTTCGTATGAGTTAAACGTGAATGTTTTGAAACCTAAGAAATACTTCGTGAATTATTGGCCCTCGTAGTTGTAATTAATTATCTTTTAATTTTTAGGTTATGTAAATAATAGGTTAGTTGCGAGCGACGATTCATTAGGTATTATTGCAGATTCAAAACATTTATGTTGTTTTTTGTTATTTATTATATTTTTTTTTCATAATTGTGAGTGGTTGGTATGTCATGAATCATCCTATGATTTTATGGTTAATCTGCTATTAATGACGAGACGATGATAATTCTTGTAAATGTGCGCCAAAATTTAAAAATTCTCAAAATTATAGTTTTTTTATCAAAAGAGGAGGGTTATTCACATTTAAATGATTTTTATGGAAAAGAAATTCATTTTGTCAATAAAAATCAAATAAATGATTTTTTTAAGAAAAAAGTGTTAATCATTCATTTTTCAAAAATAATAAAAAATCCTGAAAAAGCGAATATATCTTTGATCGATTCCAAATTTTTAGGAGTTCATTTTCAATTACATTAAAAATCCTCGCTATAGGATATGCAATCCACTAATTGGAATAAGTATATCCCTATCTAAGGATAGAATATTTCCGTTCTAATTTTGGATTATCTAATCTCAGCCATTCTTATCTTACTATAATTAATATTCGTGCTTTTAGGTTCAATTGGACTTAATTATAAACTAATGATTGATAAGTAGAGGTTGGCATAATTGCCATGTGAGGTGGGTGCCTAATCCCTTCCAACTTCATACTTTAGTTCTCAAGCTGAGTTTTTTGGTAATGAAAATGTTAGACCTTATCTATAATAGAGTTATTTTGAGAAAATTATTCTTGGACCTTAAAACCAAGTGGCGACTCCTGTTTACAAAAGAAAGTGTGATTTTTTTTTTATCTCTAGCTATGTGAGAAAATCAAAAAATAGTGAATGGGATTCGATGTGGGATTTTTCAAAATAAAATTAATCCATTGGCTCGTTTGCTTCGAAACAAAAAATATAGTTGATATTTAATCCATTGTTCGAGTGGGTATACATCGGGCTCAAGGGACTTCGCGCGAGCTTGCCCACAGGAACCGTATTCTTATGTCCCAATTTTGATAAATGAAAAAAAAGATGGGCCTCCTGGCTTATTTTCGAGATCTTTTTTGGCCCACTGAAAAATGCTAATGAAGAATCTCTCAGGGAAAGCCTAGATCAGATAGATGAGGTTCTAGAAGCTTCAATCCTCAGGATATCCTTCTACCAACAGAGGATGAAAAAACATTATGACGCCAACATTTAGAGAAAGTAATTCAGAATTGGGGACTTAGTCCTACGAAAGGTATTCCTGGGAACTAAAGATCCCTGAGAGAGAAATTCGAGGCTGAGTTGGGAGGGCCCTTACCAAGTCAAAGACCGAGTTTGACCTAGGGTATACCGATTAAAAGATGCGAGCGAAAGGGCTATACCACATGCCTGGAATGTATAGCACCTTAGAAAGTACTATCAGTAGAGAGATGTAACCGTCTTAATAAAGTATTCTTTACATCTCAAATGTGTCTCTCTACTTATGTTTCTCTACTTAAAATTAACAAACCAGATCACTAAGGATCAAGTCGGTCAAAGAACAATCGGGTTTCTTGACAATCCGATCAAGGCCCTAAGGGGTTCGACAAATTGACAAACCAGATCTCTTAAGGATCTGATCGATCAAAGAACAGTTAGGTTTCTTAACGATCCGATCGATACTCTAAGGACTTTGACAAGTCGACAGACCAGATCACTTAAGGATATGGTAAGCCAAAGAATGGTCGGGTTACTTGATGATCCGGCCAAGGCCCTAAGGACTTTAACAAATCGATAAACTAGATCTCTTAAGAATCTAATTGACCAAAGAACGGACAGGTTGCTTAACAATCCGACAGTGACCCTATGGACTTCGACAAATTGACAACCCAGATCGCTTAAGGATTTGGGTGGCCAAAGAATGAATGGGTCACTTGACGATTTAAGTAAGTCCCTAAGGATGTTGACATATTGATAAACTAGATCGCTTAAGGACCTGGTTGGCCAAAGAACAGATGGATTACTTGATGATCAAACTAAGTTCGTAAAAAATTAAACAAATCGATAAACTAGATCGCTTAGTAATCCGTTCGACTAAAGAACAGTCAAATTGCTTGACAATCCGGCTGAGACCAAAAGAACTTCAAAAAAATTGATAAACTGGATTGCTTAAGGATCTAGTCAGCCAAAGAATGATCGAATTTCTTAACACTCCAACAGGGCCCCAAAAAGATAAAACCAATTAAAGACTGAAAGGTTGACTGATCGACATATCAAACACTTTGCAAAAGTAAACAATCGAAACTATAAGAACCACAAAAGGAAGATTCAAAAATAGTAAGACGCTCTAAGTTGAGGGCTGAAGAGGTTTCTTAGTGGCACTTTCATGTTCAGTTGTGGGGGCTTCAGCCTTCGACTTTTCATTGTCCTAGAGGAAGGTGAAGAACTCCAAGATCCTTGAAGGCAGCAGCTGTACAAGCCTTCATCTCATTAAAACTGCTAATATAGTAATCATCGGTCTCCATGCTGAATTCTTCTACAACTTTAAACTTCCCGATGGAAGTGCCATCGGCCTAACCTAACTTTCCAGTTAGCTCTAACACCTGAGCTTGAACTGTCTTGACTCTCTTCTAGCAAGCTGTTGCCTTCGCCTCAGCATCATGGCACAATTTCTTTTCCTTCTCCAATTCTTCATTAGAGTGGCTCTGCTCAACCTTGGCTTACTTTAACTCATTTGACTGCTTTCCATGTTCAACCTTCACTGCAGTTTTCTTTGTTGCCTTAGTATGGAGGATAAACTACCTATTATGATATCTATAAGAGACGTGAATTGCTCAGGCATAGGTCTAAGAAGAGAAATAGAAGTCAGTCAGAAGAACAAATGAATATCTATATTACAAAGGTAAAAAAGACTTCTCACCCAAGTAAGATCCAGGATGAGATCCTTGGTCAGTTGGTGAGTGGGGAAATCGGAGAGAACTTTGTTGTCCTTAAACAACAAGTTGTGAAATTTTTCCTAGGCCAGGTCAAAGTTTACAAGTATATCCCCAGGCTTGCGTGTTGGGGGATCTTGGCTGCTGGGACTACCCGGCTAAGAGGCAGTAGGAGCAAGAGAGGAGGAGCTTAATAGAAGTGGAGGTGAGATAGGAGGAAGCACAACAGGGGGTTTAGATTGACCATTGTTCTCTCGATATGGCGAACAGGGTTGCCAACTCCTTTATCCTTCCAAATGATCTTCAACTTCTTTGCCACAAAAGGCTCGACTTCACCGATCGATCGATCACGCATTTTTGACACCAAAGACTTGTCCAACCTTTTTGACATCCCTGCACAAAGTCAACATAATAAATGTTAGATTTATTTTAGCAGAGTACATAAGAAGAAAAATAGTAAAGAAAAATGAATGCACGGAATTCTCACTAGTAACTACGGGACCGAGTAGCCAGGAGCTCAGTTTTTGTGGAGTCACTAAAAGGTTGAAGGATTTGGAAGGATGGTCCCTAAAAGCTTTGACTCAGGCTTTTGCTTTATTGTCAACCATTACCTTAGCCAACACATCATTTGTTCAGGGTTTTCCCATTTGGTTCTTATTCTAGAGGTGTGAGGTCTAACCACCTCTCAAGGCTGAAACTCCCAACTTCACCCGAAATAAAGAAGAATCCTTTCTTTCAATACTTGTTGGAGATGGGCATCCATGGATAAGGACTCGATCTTCGGATCGAGCTTCAAAGAATTACCACTCAAGTTGTTTTTCCTTGGTGGGTAAAAGTGCATAAATTTCTTATTGTCAAGTGGTGCTAACTACCAAATGCCTCATCTCATAGGATGATGGCACCAAGAAGTATCGTCCAGGCATTTGGCATTAACTGGTCTAGGGAAAAGCATAGGAAGTCTAGGAGCTCCTTAATGATCCTAGGGAATGAGAGTTTCAAATTGCCTTTAAAGGAGTGCTCATACAAGCACAACTCGCCATCAGAAAGGGAATATGCTCGGTCGGTATTAAGAGGGACTCTTAGCCAACCAAAAGAAGGAATTAAGAAAGGCTCCCTAAAGCACTCCAGGTCAGAGGCTTATAATGTTGAGGGGATTAGCTCAGTATCATAATCTTGAGAACCCTCCTCGAATAGTTAGGCCATTGAGCTCGAGGTCTCTACCCCATCACCAAGGGAAGGACCTCAAACAAAAAGAGGAGAGTGGCCACAAAATGAGGCAGTCATCTCAGAGGTGGTTCCCTCTGAATTAGAGCACCCTGTATCAGTAGACAGGATCTCCTAGGGGAACTCTATAATACCTTTCCTCCAAATAAGGAGAAGGTACTTAACAACATCAGAGGTTTTGAGAATGATTTGTCTAAAAGATGGACAATAAAAAATAAAGGGGTCAACCAGTGGAGGAAGACCAAAGCTTCGAGAAAAGAATGTAATTTGATCGATAAAAAAAGATGAGGAAAGAGGAGAAAGAACAATGAAAGATGAAAACTCTATGATTTCTGGGCTTGAAGAAGCCAGGTTGTCTTTTGATGAAAATTAAATGGAACGAAAAGGAGATAACAAAAGAATACTTACTGGAGGGCTGAAGAAGTGATAAATCACAAAGCTTGACACCGACGATGATGAAGAGAACACCCAAGGGAAATAGATGAGAGGTAGATAGAGAAGAGGAAAGAAGAGTTTGTGAAAAAAGAGGGAAATTGATAAAATTCCATCTTTGCTTCCTTAATTAATAGGGAATATGAAAAGTGGCAGAACTCAAGGCAGAACAAGGATCCAACAACCTTAAAGATAAGCAAAGTTGACCGTCCAACGTGAGGCATCCGATCGCAAGGATCGAGCCACGTGTTGAGCAGAGACCAAACATCAGCCGTTTTGATGATTTGAAAAGACCAACATTTAATGAGATACTACACTTAAAGTACTGTGTAATCGCCATCTTGAGGGAGGAAAATGACACCTCGACCAAAGTGTAACTGCCATTCTAGAGGAGATAATTTGGATTCTCATTCCCGAGTATGCTCTGCTCGGAAATAGGGGACTACAGACACTCCATTCTGGCCGGACATAAGTCCTAAGCGATTATGTGATCCTTTTAGTGATGAACGAACAAGCTTGGTACAAGAGTAACCACCCTAAAGCCTCTTTTAAGCCTAGCATTGTCTTCAAAAAACATCCAAAACCCAAGACTAGGCATATATCAAGGCATAGTTCTCCCAGTATGTCAAATCAATCAATCACACTTCTTCCCATTTGTCATAGGAAAAAGGAACTATGTATCAGAGGATAAATATAAGAACAAGAAAGATGAATCAGAGAAAAAAAAAATAAAACAGCCATCAAAAGTACATAATATAACATTCATTCACATCATTCATTCAAAAAAAATATACAAAAATATGTTTGTACATGTATCAAAAAATAATGTATCAGATCAAGCAAACATCCAAAAAAATTAAGGTTCAGCTTCATCCAAGAAGTGCTTACAGGCTTGATCCTTGGCTTTTTTTTCTTTGCTGGTTGCTGCCTTTTCCTTTGCAGAGCAAGATCTTTCTTCCTTCTTTTCAGCTTCAGCCATGGCTTCAAACATGGCGGCCAACTTTTCATCTTCTTCACATTTCTTTCGAAACGTTTTTTCTTCTTTAGATTCTTTAGATTTGGATGCAACAGCTTTATCTTTGGATTGTGTTCCCGGAGCTGCTCTCATTTGAGACAATTGTTCCAATTTATCTTCAATCTTTTGCTTATTGGTGTCATGCTCATGGCGTAGTTCTTCGAGAACAGTTTTATTTGCACTGACCATGTAGTGAAGACTTGTTTCCAATGAGTTGGACAAGTTTTGACCACAGTCAGTAGCAAATTTTACATCCTTCTTGAGGCTACGAGTTGTTTCTTCCATGACATATACTTGTTGCATAAGGTGCTGAACAGATTGATTTAGGTCAAGGAGGTCTGCACATACTTTTTCTTTGAAGGAATTGAAAGAGGATGAAAGAGATGCAAGCAGAGAAATAACTTTAGTGAGATCAGATGAAGTAGATGGAGCAGATGAGGGAGTGGTACTTCTAGTTGGTACACCAACGGAAGATGAGGAGTGACAATAGCTGATGAAACAGCAAGAGGAGCAATAGGTGAATCAAGATCAATAGGGATAGGTAGATCAAGATGAGATGCAGATGGAGATGTACTTAAAGAAGCAGGAAAAGGAGTAGTTGAGGGATTACGTAGAACATCATTAGATGTAGGATCAGTAGTGGGAGGTACACTGGAAGATGCAGTGGTACCTCTTCGTTGTGTAGTCCATACACACTCAACCTTAGCAATGTGCATGCGTTTGAGAGTAGTAGGTCCATACAAGTCATGTTTTGAAAAAGGAATAACCTTTTCATTGTCAAGATCAATATTGAAATACCG
>JAUTBS010162407.1:0-12159 GCA_032361285.1 Aequorea victoria | reverse complement strand
TGCTTTTGATTTGGTGAGCACGTGAACTTTAGCTCACCCCCACACAGATTGATGTTTTTGGCAGGTTTTGAAGTCAATGTGATGTCTGGTGCTATCCACTATAGTCTTAGGCTATAGGGAAGGTAGTAGAGTAGTGGAGTCTTGGTAACATCTTTTTGTTTATCTTATTTTGGGATGTAATTAATGGTGTGAGGTTGTTATGGCTGTGAGCCTCTCATGTAAGTTTTGGATGTTATGATGGGCCCAGGAATGAAGTCCGAATGTCATGTTAAAAGGAAAAAAAAATTATGCTCAAGATGTTGTGTATGATGTTAAGTGTGATGGATTGAGCATCCATCCTCAGGTTCCGTGCCCGGTACTCGGGACGGGGCTTGACATCGCCTGCGAGCCTATGCACGACAAATCCCGTCATACCATTATACCTCTCAATCTTTCTTTTGTCTGACCCGTCCCACATTTCATGGGCCAGGGTGATGTAAGGTGGTTTGGTTTTCTTTTGTAGTATCAGGCCCCTTCATGTGCCCCTCAACTCTCATGCTTCGACACAGAGTACAAGAGCTGTTCGGTACCTTATAGAAGACCGAGGTAGATCATGCTTTGTACGATGTGTTCGGTTTTGATATGTTGATTTTGTGCCGAGATCTGGCTGTCCGCTCAAAGAAAAATCTAACTTACGTCAGCGTTGCAATCATCCACATATCCCATTTTTATTCATTATCATTGTTGTGCGCGCGATGCTCGAGGCACTGCAAGCAACAGTTCATACTATGATGTGACTATTGGGCCTTTATTACCCTTCCTAAGATGTTGGAGCTCGGTCATAGGGATTGATCATCGGCTGCAGGTTATGTCTGCTCGGCCCTACGTGTCCTTGTAGGACTTGCAATCTGTTCGGCCCTCAAGTATCTTTTTGCCTCCAAAACGTCCCTTGGGCTGCCAATTTGACCCTTCATTTCTTGCCCGCCTCTATAAATAGCTTCCTCCCCATCGTGTTTCCTTACTTGTGCCTTCTCTTTGTCAAAACTCTGCCCAATTTACACTTGCTCCAAGAATTCCATTCCTACGCTCAAGATTTGCTATCCTCTGCCAAGAACTCTGCTTTTACTGCTCAAGACCTCCCGTCCTCGCTCTCAACATCTATTTTTATCTTTGTAAGTTCTTCTTTATTCACCGTACCTCCTCTGTCCCGTTGCTGTCTGTGCTAATTATTCTCTTCTCCATTTTTATTCCCCGTTGACCGTTCATATTGGCTGTGAGCTAGTCGAAAGTCTTCCTATGGTTGGAGATTTTTGGCCCTAGGTGTTTGTTTAGATTTGGCTCTAAATTGTCGTAATTTTAGTTTTATCTCGGTCTTGTTGTATTTTCTCTGCCGATGGGTAGATTCAAATATATGTGTGCCAATCTAGAGGCATTAGGAACTTTTAGGAGGGAATACAACATTCCCCCCTCGGTCACTCTCAAATTGTTAGAATCTGGTAACCCCTACGCTGTCGAACATGGAGAGTGCCCATTTCCAATCGTTTTGATAGTTGAAGGTGGAGTTCGGTTCTCCCTTGACTCGTTCCTTAGGGAGACCTTAATTGTACCCCGGTTGAGCCCCTTCCAATTATCAATTAATTTTTTTTGTATTCTTAACTCGGTCGCCAAACTAAACTTTCGACATGGAATTAGTTTCAGTCTTCCTGAGCTTTTCGGGCTCTACTCTCTGTCGTCCAACAGTGAAGGTACTTACTACCTTCGGTCCAGAGATAAGCGCATGGAGCTAATTAGGGACCTTTCAAACTTCGACAAGCACTCAGATGATATACTCTTAGTCGGTGGTGATTTTGAGTTCCCTACCGGTCAGGGTAAAGAGGAGTTCAGCATTCCTCATAGGGCCAGCGACCCAGGTTGGTAGCTCGTAATGTTCCATTTATTATTTTCTTATTTTAACATGTCATTTAATACTCTCTGCTCGTAGGTGACGGCATGATCGGTCGACTTAGAAGAGCCAGTAACTGATATATTATCTCGGCTGCCTTCCAAATAGGCCAGCGCTCTGCCCCCAATCTGCTCGGATATATTCCTTCCTACCGCCACACCCTCCATCAACGCAACCATCCTTCTAACATTCTCTGACATATGCTAGCCGACCGAGCACTCGTAGCTCATCAAGAAAGAATCTCATCGTTCTCAGCAGCTAGCACAAGCCATCACTCCACCTCGTCAATCGAAGAAGAGTTGCCGAGGGTGAAGACCACGATGAACTTCCGGGTGGCCCCCATTAAGAAGAAGGTGAAGGTCATCGGGGGGCCTCCTCTTCTGGCACAGACCAACATGCTCCCTGAACTACCAAGATGGCGATGGCGGAGGCTTGGCTTTCTTCTCCTCCAGAGGGGGTGGTTACATCTTGGGATGTGGTGACACAGATACTCGAAGGCATTGCCCCCTCTGACCTCACTCTTTACCATAAGATGAAATAGCGAAATGCATCAGTTGAGGGATAATCCTTGGGGGCTGCCGAGGAGGTATGAGCGCCATTTGTTATAATCAATGGGCGCTCATTGCTCTCCTCGGCTAGAAGCAGCGAAGACGTTAGGGTGGCCTATGAGGTTTCCAAGGCCATGGAGCTACCCGACGATATGGCAGAACACCATAAACTGGATGGCCTTAAATGATTTAGCTGAGCGCTACAACTCCTTATTGGGGTAAGACTTTATTTCCTTTCATCTCCCTATTTTTATTTGAAGTAACCATATCTGTTGTATTGACGTTCTATGTTTTTGTGTAGGGGATACAGTGTGTCTACTTCCTCATGGAGGATTTTGATCGAGAGCAAACAGCAGTGAAGAAGACCATTCGAGCTCACAATACGAAGAACAATGCTTGGCTCAAGGCTGAAAAGGCCTACTCCACCGAGAAAGAAAGGCGCGAGACACTGGAGGCCTACTCATGGCCCATGTTTCGGCCTCTGCGGCCAAAAATGCAAAAGTACAGGCGAAGCTGGCTAAAGCAAACTCCCAGCTAGAGGCAAGTAGGCTTGCCCTTGCCAAGAGCGAAACTGCTCGGCAAGTGAACGACGATCAAACCTGGTAGGCTAGCTGGGATGAGGCCCTGCAGTACAATCTTGTCGACGTCCTAAAAATCAAGGCTGAAGTCCTATATATGGGTTATAAGATCGGTCTGGCTGAGGCTGAGGTCACTCTCGAGTCCTCTCTGTGGGATACCACCCTGAATGACCCATACACCTGCCTTCCCAGACCTCCAGTTCTTGGTGACATCACCCCAAATCCTCCAACTACCACAAAGCCGACTAATTAAGGAGGATGGGCCACCGAGAAGCCGATCTACCAGAGCCTTGTTGGCATAACGTTGACCACTGATCATGCCGATGTGGTCCATCTACGATTTCCTTGCTTTATTGTGGTTTTTTCCGTTATATGCTTCTTTTGTTTTGTACTACGTTGGCCTCTATTGTGAAGGTCGACGTCTTTTCCTGTGTAAGCCCTTGGGCACCACTTATTAATGCAACGTTGATTTTCATATTTCCATTGTCCTGTTTACCTGTGAATGGATACCCTAAAACATGGATCCTACTTCACACAAACTGATAAGGAATTATTGTTCGACCAAAAATGTTCTAGCTCGGGAGTTGTACAAAATTCATGGACAACGTAGACAGACTGTTGTAGTTCAGCTGCGAGGCTGAAGTAATCTCGGGAGTTGTACAAAACTTATGTGGACAACGTAGACCGACTGTTCTAGTTCAGCTGCGAGGCCAAACTAACCTCGGGAGTTGTACAAAACTCCTGTGGATAACATAGACCGACTGTTCTTGTTCTGCTGCGAGGCCGAAGTAACCTCGGGAGTTGTACAAAACTCTTGTGGACAACATAGACCGACTGTTCTAGTTTGGCTGGGAGGCCGAAGTAATCTCAGGAGTTGCAAAAAACCCCTGTGGACAATGTAGGCCGACTGTTCTAGTTTAGCTGCAAGGCAAAAGTAACCTCGGGAGTTGTACAAAACCCTTGTGGACAACGTAGGTCGACTGTTCTTGTTCGGTTGTGAGGTTGAATAACCCCGTTCGAGGTCGAAATAACATCGGGAGTTGTACAAAACTCCTATGGACAACAGAGGCCGACTGTTATAGTTTGGCTGCGAGGTTGAATAACCATGTTCGAGGCCAAAATAACCTCAGGAGTTGTACAAAACTCCTGTGGACAGCGTATGCCGACTGTTCTAGTTCGACTGCGAAGTTGAATAACTTTGTTCGAGGCCAAAATAACTGTGGGAGTTATACAAAACTCCTGTGGACACAACATTCGATCAATATAAGGCATACTGCCGTAATGATTCCATTTTATTGCATTACAAGGTCGGATTACTTTTTAATGGTAGAAAAAGTGTAAATTGGCTCTATTCTAAGGCTGTGGTATAGCTTTGTCGCTGCTGTCCTCCAAATTATAAGCCCCCATTCCGGTGATTGACCATACTCTATACGGCCCCTCCCAATTTGCGCCTAGCTGGCCACCAGTCGGTACCTTGGTGTTGCCATTACCTTCCTTAGAACGAGATCCCCAGGGCTGAATGATCGAGGTTTGACCTTCTTATTATATTCCTTAGCCATTTCGTGTTCATATGCATGTATCCTGATCAGGGTGAATGAGTCAGTCCTCATGGTAGGGAGACTAATTTCTAATGGGATTTATTGCTTCCGTTCCATAGGCCATCGAATAGGGAGTCTCCCCCGTTGCTCGGCGGGGCGTAGTCCGGTATGCCCATAATACATTGGGGAGTTCATCCACACATTTTCCCTTTACCCTTTCCAGCCGCTTCTTTATCCCATCCAATATAGTTTTGTTGCTGGCCTCAGCCTGCCCGTTTCATTATGGGTAGGGCAGAGTGGAATTGTAGAAGTGTACACCTAGTTTGGCCAAGAATGTCCAGAATATCCTTCTATGAAACTGGGTCCCGTTGTCTGAGATGAGAGCTCTAGGAATCCCAAATCTTGTGATGATATTCTTCCAGAAATTTTTTTTTACATTGGCCTCTCTGATATTGGCTAGAGGCTCCGCCTCAACCCATTTCGTGAAGTAATCCATGGCCGTTATAGTAAACCGTATATTGTTCACAGCTATAGGTAGGGGTCCTATGATGTCTAGACCCCATTGAGCAAAAGGCCATGGGCCCACAATCGAAGAGAACTCCCTGGCTGGTTGGTGGATAAGGTAAGCAAATTTTTGACACTTCTCATATTTTCTGACATACTATTGGGCGTCATTCTGCATGTACAGCCACCAGTATCCCTGTGTGATTGCTTGGTGTGCTAGGGACCTGCCCCCAATATGGCTCCCACACATACCCTCGTGGATTTCAAAAAGCAAATCCTCCACCAGACTCAAAAGTACACATAATAAGTATGGTCCAGTGAATGACGGGGAGTACCTTTGTTCGACCCTCAACCTGTTCAATGCTCGGTCATGGCAGAAAGTCAATGGTAACCACCCTCAGATTGCCAAAAATTGATGTCGACGCAAGGGATGCTAGAGCGTCTATGTGGCTATTCAGATCTCAGCCTATCTGCTTTACGTTGAATGTCTTGAAGGTTTCTAGCTCCTTCTTGGCCTCCGCCAAATATCTGGACATCCTTCCATCTTGAGCTTCATAGAGCCCAGTCAACTGGTTCACAACTAGCTGAGAGTCACTGTATATGGTTAACTCGGTCACGTGGAGCCTCTTTGTTGCTCGCAGTCTGGCCAGAAAGGCTTCATACTCTGCCTCATTGTTAGAAGCATAAAAACTTAGCTTTATAGATTGTTCCAGCACAACCCCGTCTGGAGAGCTGAGCACAATTCCAGCTCCTACGCCCCTATCATTTGATGCGCCATCCATTTATAGATTCCAAGCTTCATCTGTCAATTTTTTTTACTGCATACTAACCCTCTATTATCCCCCCTAGCTGAGTCGGGGAGTGGTCCCCTACCGAGCTAGGCTCTCACTATTTGGCCGACGAAGCTAGAACTGAGATAAGCCCTTCGTGTTCGGAAAAAGAGAGTGTGGTGGGAGAGCTCAGTACCGAGGAAGGAGCATACTCGGTGAGAAAATATGCCAAGACTGAGCCTTGATTGCAATCTGTGGCTCGAAGTTGATATGATGCTCACTGAGCTCTACTACCCATCGGGAGATTCATCCTATGAGGTCAGCTTTTTTGAGAAGCGCTTTTAATGGGTATTCGGTCACGACTATGATGGGATGGGCTTAGAAGTAATGGACCTGCTTCCGCGAGGCAGCGAAAGGTCCCGGTACTACAAAAGAAAATCGAACAACCTTACATCACTCGGGCCCATGAAATATGGGATGGGTCGGACAAAAGAAAGATTGTGCGGTATAATGGTATGATGGGATTTGCCGAGCATAGGCTCGTAGGCGAGGCCGAGGGAGAGGCCTCATACATGGGGCCGAACACCGCTCATATATGGGGTCGACCGCCTACGGACCGAACACCCCTCATACACGGGGCTAAGCACGTGGTGTTTGTTGGCCTGGGCGAGATATAAAGGTTGATTGTGACAACCTGAATGATGAGCAAGCGCTGACACCTGGGCATTTAATCCTCATTGAATGAGCATTAAATGCGCACCAGGGAACAATCAAATCTTTGTAAAATAGCATTAATGGCATTTAATGTGCAGTCGACGAACATAAGGTTCAGATCATCACTATGACTATGCATTCTAGGCGGGGCTAGGCTCAGTTTGAGGTAGGGGAACAGCACAGACAGTGACATCATGACAAGGATAACCTGTCCTCCATGGCCTCAGCCTTGCCTATAAATATGAGAGTCCTTCTACAAATAAAGATGTGTGAAATCTCACTGAATAATATTTTTACTTACAGCTGAATCAATTGATTCTCTTAAACCTTGCATACTTCGAGCCATTGTGCTAACTTCGCCATCGGAGGAGAATTCTGTCGAGTACACCCCGCCGGGCAGTAATTGTTTTTTCTTTTGCAGGGCTTATCATACCAAACCATGAAAGGAGTGGGTCAAAGTATGGTTCGATCCAACCTGATTCATACTACCTTTGTGAGTTTTCTTACTCGCACAATATTTATTTATCATTTTTACTTTTATTTTTATTTTTTATATTTTAATTTTAATCATTCATGAATTACTATTTTTTACTTACTATATTATCTCTAACTCTTATTAATATTATTCTTTTAAAACTTACAAAATATCCACGATAAATCCCCGCTCTCGCTTATTTCCCAACTGTGACACCCCATTTTTCTTAATACAATTCTTAAGCGCTAAACTTAGAACAAAGGCGTTACGTCTTGAGGAATGACATTCAAACCCTATGAACAAAGGGATAAATGCATAAGATATGAAATAGGATAAACTAAAAAGGTAGAATTGATAAAAAGAGTTGAAATAATTTTTGAATGAGGAGATTTTAAAACATTCAAGTTAAAAAATTCTTTCAAAGACGAGAAAGGAGCAGAAAATCAAAACGGACCCAAGTAAGGCGTAGGAACTCCTCAAGTCCAAAAATTTAAATAATAATTTGAGTATAGAATGAGGCAAAGCCCAACCATAAGAACCCAATAAAATCATAAATCAAAGAACTCAATTAAGAGTTCAAGGAAGGAAATTCATAAAAGCCCTAATAAGGCCCAAACTTTGAGAAACCCAATAGAGAAATTAAATTAGAATTTTGGGCCAAATATTATGAAGGCCCCATTAAATTTGATTGCAATCCCAAAGGAAATAAATGCCCAAAAATGTGAATTTGGCCCAAAACTTTAAAATTGACCCAAAACTCATTTTAATTCTCATAAATTAATTAAATATAAATAAAATAAATAAATAGAGTCTTATAGAAAGACCCATGGCCGGCTCCACCCTGAGTGATGTGACTATTTTTTGTGAAAAAGAAAAGAAAAAGGAAAAAACATGAAAAGATATTTGCTTGGAAAAATAGTTTTTCCAACCCATCAAGTATTAAGAAGTCTTGAATGAATAGTAAAATGAACATGGAAGATGATGTGATGAGAAAAGAAGTGATGTGACATAAATAAAATAAAATAAAAGAAAAATCAACTCTTTTCAAAGTACCCTTAACTTTAGGGAATGTGTTCCCCATTAAACCAAACAATGACTTAAGACTTAGGAAAAATGAATTATTAATGACAAACATGGCACAAAAAATTCTTGGAGCCCAAGTCTTAGTTGGGATGCAACCAAACTAGAAGAATAAGTGTTCAATTTGGATTTAAGTTGGAACAAAATAAGGGAAAATATGAAAGGAAAATTAATGAGATTTTGGAAGACTTTTTCTCCATATTTTCTCTAATCATCAAGATATACACATACATAAATATCTCTATGGGAGGAGAGATAATTGATGAGACCTTTATTAGAGTTAAAAAAAATAAAAAATAAATGGAAAATTGTCAAAATTGATGAAAAAGATGGAATGACCCATGAAAGATTTTTCTTCCTAAGGTCATGTCACTCAACCTAACCATGGTTGGAGTTTAACCTAACCAATGAAGAACAAACCCTAGTTAGAAGGTTGAATGAGTTAAAAGGGAACAAATGTTAAGTTGAATGAGGAGTAAAATGGTATTTTCACCCTCAAGCCTTTGACTATAAATAGAGCCATTCTCCCAACAAAAGATTCATTTTCTCAAACCCCATTCCCACTCTAGAAAATTCGTTGGGAGATGAGAGAAAAGAGAAGGAAGAAAGAAGGAAAAGAATAAGAAAGAATGGAAGAAGAAAGAAATGAGAAACTTAAAGCTTGGGTTCTCCATCCTTCAATCAAAAAACCATCAAGTAAGTAGTTTCTATGCTCACTTCCAAGATCACTAATCATCTCACACCTCTCATTCCTCTTCAAAATAAAATAAGATAATAATATGAAAGAATATAGGAGAAGGATCTTGAATCTAAGAAAAATGAACTTTCTTGATTCAAGATCATGATGGACAAATAAATGGAGACCTATAAAAAGGTTAATAAAAATGTCTAAGATAACATATAAGTTTATTTGAAGATGGTTAAAAATAATTCTTTTATGGTTAAGAGGGTAGAAAAGAAGAGGGGAGTAAGGAACCTCAACGAAATGACTAAACAGTGAACTTAAAGCCCAATCTCAAATTTTTTGTTTTAGTCAAACAAGGCCTAACAGAAAATATGTATCAAAAAAAGTTAATTTAGCATATTATTAAAATGTGTGATTTTTGGTTGGACCCAAAAATGTATTTTAGGACCCCTATGTCATTTTTAAACATTCTACATCAAGATTGTAGAATAACAGACAATTTTGAGAAATTTTAATTAATTGCAGAAACATCCCCAAGAGATGTACTATATATGGAAAGAAAGGTATAAGGGTCTAGTTTCACCCAAAAATGATAACCCTCACTTTTATCAGAAGAATTTTGAGACATGGATTCTCCCAAAGAGGGACATTTTTTGATAGATTCTTCCTCATAAATTTTTAGAGACTTTTTAGTTAAAGTATGATTCTCGGGTTCTACATGAAAAATGTAGATAAGACCATATTCTAGCCTCGGATAGTTTTCCATAATTTTTAGAGAATGTTTAATAGTTTAAAACGAATCTTAAACGGGCGAGACATGATCTAGAAATGAAAAAAAATTAAGAAGCCTCTAAGGAAACCTAAGTGTCGAAACCTAAGTTATGGATCTTGGGGACCATGTGTCACACCCCAATTTGGGACATGTGACCGGCCATGGATCATGAGTCTTGGCCCAACGAACCAAGTAATCCATAATCATTTTTAGCTAACAATAGATTAGATAATATAATCATGCAGTGATTTAGCAAAATATGAATGCGCATAATTCATTTCCTAGAGGTCTTTGTCCTTGGATCCCTTTGAAGCAGTCGAGTTCACCATCTAGCTTCTTGCTTAAATTATTCAAATGTTTAATTTTACAGCATCAGTAAAGCTTGTCAATGGAATCATGTATATTACAATATAGTTCAAAACAGGGGATATAAAATAGTTTGTACACCAACATAATCATGACAAGATATATACAGTAATATCAAAAAGTAATCATTCAACTCATCATTTCATTTCAATATCTCATATCATAATCTCATTTCATTATTTCATGTCATTTCATCTTATATCATAATCTCATTTTATTATTTCATCTCAATGTCTCATTTCATTTCATAATCTCATATATTTATAGTTGCCTTTCATTTGGTCCCGTTATTAATTCACGAGTCACCAAGTTATCACATACTCATTTGGTCCTATATCTCAATGAGTCAATAAGATACCACATCGTTTGGTCTCGTATATGGGTCACCAAGAAATCTCATTCATTTGGTAACTTTATACTAGTCACCAAGACATCTTCAGACATTATGTATATATCACATCATTTGGTCCCATCTACGGGTCACCAAGATATCCTGTTCATTTGGTAATATTACACGAGTTACCAAGACATCTCCTCAGACATTATGTTTGTATCTCATCATTTGGTCCCATCTACGGGTTACCAAAAAATCTCATTCATTTGATAATATTACACGAGTTACTAAGAAATCTAATTCATTTGGTAACATTACACGAGTTACCAAGACATCTCATTCATTTGGTAACGTTATACAAGTTACCAATATATCTCATTATGTTTGTATCAATACATATACTTTCCATTTACAACATAGGATGTCGACGTGTTGATAAGAATCCTCCCTTAACACTTTTCATGATGCATTACATAACACTATTCATAATACTTTTCATTACATTTTTCATAATGCTTTTTATTTGGTTTCATATCACTTTTCCTTACACTTGTCATTATCTATTTCTTAACATTTTTCATTATGCTTTTCATACAATTTTCTTAACACAGTTCATCATATATTCCATACACTACTCATACACCTTTCAATACACTTTTCCATTTCAAAGCAATTTGGAAGATATAAAGCTTCATTTCGAGTATGTACAAGTAATCCATTCCTTAGTAAAGAGTGTTTATGCCATGATTTTTGAAAAGAAAACCATATAGTATCATTTAAAATATTCAAATATTTACATCTACTCTTCAACAAATTTGGGGACATGGGGAGTTTAATAAAAGTACGTAGCATGAGAACCACTCACCTGAAGTTTAAGCTCAACTTAGAAGAATAAGAATGTACTTTACGGTTCGTACGTCAACCTGATTATACCATACAATTCATTAAAATCAATATAGAAGGCTAAAGAATTAGTTATAGCTGCCTAATGGTCCCTATTCCATTTAATAGTTTCAACGTTTATTTCTGGTGATAAATTAATCTTTGATTAATTTAATTTAACTTTTAAACTAGTGCCCAAATAGAGTCTAAGCATATGAATTAATTTTAGAAACTTTTTTTCACATTTTTAGTCTTTGAGTCGACACAGATGGCCTCTGTGTCGACCCAACCAGGTCCAAGGCGTGCGTGAGTCGACACAAACAGGTGGTGTGTCGACTCAAGGTGGAAGGGGTTCTGGGCATACACTGTGAGTCGACACACAGAGGTTGTGTGTCGACCCAAAAGGGCAAGGAAGGAAATTTGAGTCAACACAGAGGGGTTTGTGTCAACCCAAAGGTGGTCTGGGCAAGGATGAGTCAACCCATAAGGGGTTTGGGTCGCTCCCAAGGTGTTCCAGGCATGGATGGGTCGACCCCTTAAGGCTGCGAGTCGACCTAAGCCAAGGAAAGCTCGGTAGTGAGCTTTCTACCAACCTCCGTCCGGACGCCGGTGTCTTCCGTCCGGACAGAAAACACCAGAGACATCTGGAACGAGCCTTAGAGGCATGTGAGTCGACCCAACCATCCTAGAGGTCGACCCAAAGGTCAGGACAACCATTAATGGCTGCTGTAACTTGGTTTTTTATGCTTTTTCTTCATCCCTTTTCTTCTTTAATCAACATCTAAGGTATTTTATCATGTTTTGGAATGATCTAAATATGTTTTCTTGTTTGATTACATACTATTATTCTTTTACATGGATTATTCATCATTGCTATATACATATATGTATTATTATTATACATATATATATCATCGCTGCTATGATCATATATATACATATATATATATATATATATATATGTGTGTGTGTGTGTGTGTCTCTCGTTTTCC
>JAUTBS010162297.1:0-12164 GCA_032361285.1 Aequorea victoria | reverse complement strand
CCTAAAGATTATTACGTTGATCTTAGACAAGAGTGGAAGTTCAGGATTGAAGAGCAGGAGGGTTTGGTTAACGATCTGCGTAACCTCGGCGCACCATTTTCTCGGCGCCATTCCCTCACAATGCCGAGACGTAACAAAGGCGACTATGAAATAGTCGTCTGAAATATAAGAAAAGAGAACAATAGAATATTGATGCGGCGATGCCGCTATTGCATACTTCAACTAGCAACCGAAAAGGCCAATGCAAACGGGAGAGAATTGACAGAGTCAGAGCATATAATGTTATTTCGAACGAGCAATACCTATCTGAATCTTACTTCTCCAATGAGGAATGAAGAATGGTTGTATTGTTCGAATTTTCAATACTTGTTCATTTTCATTATTCTAAAAAAGTCCCACACCCCTTGTAGTGGATTTTTGACCCATGAAGTATTTGGTTGCACTCCCTTATTCTGATTTTCATTACTATTGCATTTCATTAGTTTATTATATATACATTATACATACACCCATATAGAATAAATATATAACAAATATTTAGAGAAAAACTAGTATTCGAATGGAATTAGTGTTTTCGATTATGAAGTCAGTGATGAAGGACAGATCCTGCTGGTTTTCGGTTATGAAGTTAATAGTAAATAATCATAACTTGTTCCATAGATCAATGGGAAGAAAGGCTCAAAAGAAAAGAAGACAAAAAGACAAAAAATGCGTTAATGAGAGTACGACATCTAGGCAAACTGCATCAGTTTTAGAAGATTACATGCAAGAAAAAAAATTGAGAAGCTTACATGAAAGAGCATATGAAACCCAACAAGAAATTATTAGTATTAATAAAGAAAGATTTCGACTCAAAGTGATGAAAGAAGAAGAGAGAATCATGACGATAGACACAACTGACATGGATCCAATGCAAGCATAATACTATCATAACCTGAAAATTAAAATTATTGCTAAAAACGTTGGTATAGTAATTGTAATTAGAAATGCTCATTATTTCATGTATTGTTTTTCTTTAAGTTTATGTGAGTTTAAATTCTTTTAGTTTCGAAAATAATTTAAAGCAAATAATTGGGATCGAAAATATGAATGAATCTTATTGATGGGAAGCAGACAATTTAAATTGCTCTTGTTAATAGAAGTGTTAATCTCTAAAATTGCAGTGCATGTGAATTTAAAATTCTAGTTCCTATTCTTCTCCATGTAGTTGCCACAAGTGCTCTATAAGATCCGATTGGAGTTGAGAATGGGGTTGTCGGTTCCTAAGCAATAGTGAAAATAATAAGGTAATGAAGAAATGCTATTGTGATAGATGAAAATGAGAGGTGAATGAATCTTATTTATAAATGAGAAATATGACTGTTGAAGAATATGATCGTTGAAAAATGACCGTTGAAAAAATTTAGTTATTAATAAGATCCATGGCACAATTTCTTTTCCAACTCCACATCCAAACATAGTGTAAAGAAAAAGCAAATAGTTAATACTGTAGGTAGAAAAATGCTATTGGTAAAAGAAAATAATTTTAGAGTTGAATCTGTGCTTTAAGCCATTACCAACTAAAAAGGATTTGTAGGGACCGGCCATTACCAACCAAAAAGGATTTGTTGTCTAAGCATTTGAAGTATTCTACAAAAGGGAAATTAGATAGTTGATAGCTCAACTAGAACCAACCATTGGCATAATGTGGGAGAAAGGAATTAGGGTTCCAAAATTTAAATTAGGGTTCAAAATTAGGAGGAATCACAGAGGGGTTCGAAATTAGGGTTTCAATCTTAGGCTTAGAATCTTTTACCTGGAGTTAGGGTTTGAAACCTACGAAGAAAACGTGAGAGAGCTGGCTGGAGCTACGGTTGATGATCGCCGGAGTAAGCATATCTCGAGCTACGAAGAAAATGTGAGAGAGCTGGCTAGAGTGAGGTCAGAGGTCGCCGGAGTGAAATGAGGTCGCTGTAGGTCGCAGGTGAGTCGAGCAAAGAAGAGAGAAAAAGCGTGTTTAGAAGCATAATTTATAAAGCGTGCTCGATCATATATCTATAAATAGATAGAAGCGTGTTTGGTAAACACGCATTCTTAAATGAATTAATGAATAAGAGTGTTTACTAAACACGCTTTCAATTGCTTGTTCGTAAACACGCCTTAAGTTCACACTGAAAGCGTGGTTACCAAACACGCTTATATGACCACCCATTTTTAGAAATTTCTTCAAATCAGTGGCATTTAAAAGCGTGTTTGCTAACAATGCTTTTTGTTGGCCTAAAAGCGTGTTTGCTAAACACGCTTTTACGTAGGTTGAGAATAAAGTTTTTAAGCTTCTATTTCGTTACTAAAGTACAAAAATTCACTTACTTTGGCTAATGAGCCAGAGAAGCTAAGGTATTGAGTTAGCCAATAAAGAGACGATGTGTTATGAGGCAAATTATAAAAGATAATTACCCATTTCCTTTATCTATTTATCCTTAACATAAATGACTGTAGATATATTTTTTTCTTTTTTTATTTATTTTATGTATTTATAAAGTATTAATGATTCGTCGTTTATATGATCAAAAATAATAATTAAATAAACTAAGTAAAAATAATTACTCCATAAAGTAGAGGTTAAGATCGGATATCGTTACACAAGAATAATAAATCTTAACTATTTAATTTCTAATTAATTCTTCAATTAATTCGAAAGAAGGATACATAAACTTAATAAAAATTACATTATAGAAGTAAGGATTTTATCGAAACTCTAAATGAAGAACCTACCCGCTCATTGACGGGAGAGATGGTGTCGATCCGGATGGGAACGCTATTGGGATCATTTTTTTCGCCGCCGTCTTTAACCTAGCCGTCGCCTTGCTTTCTCAAAGTTTTTGAACCCTTGAAATGAGTCTATCCTCGTCTATATATATCTCCATCTCAAAAATTAAAAACGAATCTGAGAGTTGCGTCGAATGTCCGGACGTTGGTGGCGCGCGTCCGGACGTTGGTGGCGCGCGTCCGGATGTCTTTGTCCGTGACTTTTTCTCTCTCGAGCGTCCGAACGCTGGTAAGGCGCGCCTGGACGTTTTCATCCAGTGAGATTTCTCAGTCTATTTTTTATTATTTTTCACTTTTTAGTTCATTTTCGCCATTCGATCTTGTATCAATTGCTGCACACAAATACTACTAAAAAATGTATTAAATTAACGTCTCAAGAATATAAAATATAAATTGGAGGGCTTAAATATGTTCATTTAAGCTGAGATCGCACACCCCAACTTATATTTTGTTAGTCCTCAAGCAAAACAAAACAAAAGAAAAAAAGAAAAAGACTGTCAACACACATCTTTATTTACGGTGATCAATCATTGAGCAACAATAAAAATATTAAATATTTCGACATACAGGACATAAATACTTCAAAACAGTATCTGCTTATACCAAAATTTTATTGCCAAAATTATTCGGAGTGTGTGTTTTGAATTGGCTAACACAACTAACAACTCGATCTTAAAGTTAGAAACAAATGTAAATTTTTATCAAAACTGTGCTTTGATTCAATACTTACTAGGGTTGTACTCAACAAATGATCACTAAGAAACATACACATTTTAATCTCAAAATGTGTATGTGACAGAGATAATAAAAGAAAATTAAATTATTCCACATACTCAGGACTCGAAAGGCATTATAATCAATGATTGTATAGAGCCTCATGAATAAAGATACTAAGTGAATGTTACACACTACCATCTATCCATTATGTTCACAATTCAAACCAAATCATTATTTAGGATCAATTTGGACTTCACATTTGATTGTAACCTCAGGTAAAAGAAGGTGTACATTGTATAGGTCAAAAAATATGTCTTATGCAATTATTAAAATGGGGTTTTTCTTTTTAAAGAAAAAGTCACCATCTCCACTTTATTTATTATTTTCTTTTCTTTCAACCACCGTCCTCTTTTTCTGCATTCGCTTCTTTTTTTTACTTGATCATATAGGCATTTGATTTTCTTTACAAACGATGATCAAATAATTATATTTTCACCCATTTTTTGGATCTGGAGTTTAATGAAGAAAGATTCAGCTTATAAAGGTTCAAACTGGTGAACTAAGGGTAGTGTATATAAAAAAATATGAACGACTCAAATAACAAAGATAGCCTAAAATTCTATCCTACGTATGACATGGTTTTTAAAGTATTCCCAAGTTTAAGATAATAGTAGTGTAGTACAAATGATTTATTTCTAATATTTAATAAAAATAAAGAATTAATGAGCCTATTCAACAAATAAAGTATACTTTCAAATAATAAAGAATATATAGACTGAAATTTCTTAAGAAAGATATGTTCAAAACTCACACAAGGTTACAGTCTCCACAAATGTTCATCCAAAAATCTAGATTATGTCTACTTTTTTAATTGAGAATGTAGTCATGCATCCAAACGTGAAGTGCAATAATGTCCGAGTAATCTTCACATAAAATTTGTGTAATAAACAGTTAGTGTGAATAACTGTGCTGTGAATAATAAATTGAAGTGCTAACATTTATTATTCAAGCTTCATGACTTCAAACCATTTTATTTTTGTTAAAATTTGGTTAATTTGAACTTATCCCAATTTTAAAGGCCGGTGTCCCAATGACACGCAAAAAGAACTAAAAATAAAATAAAAGAAGGCAACTCGAGATGGTGCGAGTCGAAAAAATTAAGATAGCCGTCTAAAATAATATGCCAGGGAACCTGTCAAATGAAGGAGAACAAGGCCAAACCAAACCAAACTAATATACATACGAGTACAACATATATGAAAATAGAAAAATAAAAAAAAATTGATATCATAATAAAAAATGAGAAAATGTGGTGCAAATGCACATATAACGTCACATATATTAAGATGCTACAAAAAGAAAAGCAGGAAAAGGAAAAAAAATGACTCTAGCACCAATAAAGTCAACAAAATCAATCGGGGAGGCAGCTCAATGTTATGGGCTGCCCGCAGCGCCCTTAGCATCTCCTGCTGATCCTTCACATCGTGCTCGTATTGGGCATCAAATTAGGCTATCTCCTTCTAGGCTTTAGTGAGCCTCTCATCAACCCGGCTCACTGTTTGCTCAACTCGGGCGAGCTTCCCGGTGATAACCTGATACTCGTCATAGGACATATTCCATGGTAGATGAGCTAATAATGAACTTGGCTCAGATACACCTCTAGGAAAGGAGGGAGACTAGAGCGGTGGGGGCGCATCATCCTCGTCGTCGTTTTTTGTCGCCCTCCTCATCCAACCCCCCTCTTGCCCTAAGCCGCAGTAAACTGTGGGTGCTCTTGGACCACTGAGAGAATGAGTAAGAGCTAGCAATCTCCTAAGGTATATGAAAATCCAGTATCGAATAGAAAGAAGGATTTGCAAGAGGAGACATAGTAAAGCATGAAATAATAAGATTATCAAATAGTAGTGATCGAGTGCCGGAAGAACTGAGCATAAATTGGTGCATCTCCTCGAAGATGAGAGAAGGAATAGAAACCATCGTGCCGGTGTAAAAGGCATAAAGAGCCTAGAGAAACGTGCCCCGATGCTCATCCTTGTGGCTCATGGAAAAGATATTGGTCCAGAGGACCACATTCATGAGCCATAACGAGGGCTCCAAATCTCCTTGACGGGTAAAAAGATGGCCGACATCACCCCGATCGGATGTGAGAGCCTGAATCATAGTCCCCTAAGGGACATTGGCTGGAGATTGTAAGGAGTAGTCTATGAGTTCAATGTCGATGACTGCAACAATGTCCTCGGGTGTGATGTGTACTGACCGACAATCAATATTGGAATGCAATATGTTTCGGCCACCCACATCAGTATAGATATTTTCATAGAAAAGACGAACAATGCGAGAATATGGGAGTGCAAAGGGGCCAAAAATGGCGGTATGAGATCAATTCTCAAACATGGTGATCCCTTTCCGGGTAATGTTATTGGTGGCTAGAGGGCCTTGAACCGAAAAGGCAGTCATTATATTAATTTTTCTCGTTGCCCATGCGGCGGGTGGATGAGAGGCGTAAGAAGAAGAAGAGATGCAACTCCGTTTAGAAGTTGTGGTTCGACGATGG
Organism: Aequorea victoria; assembly: GCA_032361285.1. Lineage (NCBI taxonomy): Eukaryota > Metazoa > Cnidaria > Hydrozoa > Leptothecata > Aequoreidae > Aequorea > Aequorea victoria. The sequence goes on along the minus strand of JAUTBS010162297.1, from coordinate 6,085 downwards.
GAAGACATTTTTTTTCAAAGAAGAACGAGGAAAAGGTTGAATGAAATAAATGGGGAACTCATCGGAAATATGAATGGCCGTCGAAAAAAATGGAGGTTGCCAAGAAATCTTGTCAAAAAATGAAAATTCATCAAAATAAGATTCCAGAACAGTGAATAATTAGTCCTCGCAGAGACGTACATAAACCCAAAAGTGATTTATCTAAGAGACGTATGACGAGGCGAAGATCTGAGAGATGTCGAGGAGAAAATGGTTGGAGAACTCACCGGAGAAGAGGAACAGATGGAGTAGTTAACGTTCGGACAGTGACATGGTCAGCGCCGGTGATGCGGTGGCGTATCGTGGTGGTGGAAGAAGATGGCTTATGGTGATGGTGGAGATGGAGAGGGAGATGAGTGTAAAGAGAAAAGTGAGTAAAGAAATATAGTAGAGAGAATGTGAAGAGATTAATGAAAGAGAGAGAGAGAGAGAAAAGGGGGAAGGATAGAGATTAATGGAGGAGAGAGAGAGAGAAAAGGAAAGAGGATAGAGGAAAGGGGAATGGATGGGGAAGGGGTGACCTTTCGGTTTCCCTATCAGATTTTGATTTCTTTTTTAAATTTGAAAATGTTCGGATGCTGGGAAAAAATGTCCGAACATTTTTTGGCAGAGGATTCCCCGAGTGAGAACGTTCGGATGTTAGAGAAAAAACATTCGGACGTTTATTGACAGTGGACTTGAGACTCAAAAATGTCCAAACATGGGTGATGAACGTTCGAACGTGACACGCCATAAATGTCGCCGAGAAAAATGTTTGGATGTAGGGAAAATGTCCGGATGCAACACTCTAGAAACTTTTCTTAAGGCAAAATGTTCGGATGTTGCGAAAAATGTCCACACACTGATTTTTTTTTTCTTAGACTTACAATAAGAGAAAAGATTTGTGTTTTTCTTAAGACGTGCTAAGTTTACCATCTTCAGCCAAACGCCCGTAAAGCTCAAAGAGTCGGATAAATCGGGTCCGTCAAGTCGACGTACTCGACTTTCTCCTCGTCACTAATGCCATCTACATACAATTTAAGCCTTTGGCCATTGACTTTAAGAAACTTCTCCGTCTTTGAATTCTTAATCTCAATTTCACCATAGGAAAAAATCTATGTAACAATGAATGATCCATCCCATCAGGAGTGGAGCTTACCAGGAAAGAGGTACAATTTAGAATTGAAGAGCCACACTCATTGATTTAGCTCAAAACATACGAGATATGTACTTATCGTGAGATGTCTTAATCTGAGTCTTATAAACCAACAAGCTCTCGTATGCGTCATTGCACATCTCCTCCAACTCATTGAGTTAGAGTTTCTGGTGAGATCCGACAACGACCATATCAAAGTTAAATTTTTTTATGGCCCAAAGAGCTTTATGCTCTAATTCAACTGGCAGGTGGGACACTCGTCCGAACACCAAATGGTACAGGGACATGCCAATATGAGTCTTATAGGCTGTGCGATAGTCGAAAAATGTATCATTCAGTCTAAGAGACCAATCCTTACGATCCAGTCGTACTATCTTCTCCAAGATACTTTTGACCTCCCTATTAGAAATTTTTACCTGACCAGTAGTCTGCGAGTGGTAAGGAGTGGCTACCTTATGCATAATAGAATATTTACGGACTAGTGTATCAAAGTATCTATTACAGAAGTGGGTTCCCTCGTCACTAATAATGGCACGTAGGAAGCTAAACCAACTAAAAATATTTTTCTGAAGAAACTTGACCACCACCTAGTGGTCATTAGTCTTAGCTACTACTGTTTCTACCGATTTTGACACATAGTCAACTGCCACAAGATTATAAACAAAATCAAAAAAAGGCTGAAAAGGACCCATAAAATTAATACCCCACACATCGAATATCTTGATAATTAGAATGGGTGTCAGGGGCATCATGTCACAACGCGACACATTCTCGGTCTGCTGACATCGCAGACAGGTTTTACAAAAGTTATGTGCATCTTTAAAGAGCATCGGCCAGTAGAAACCACTCTGTAAGACTTTGGTAGTCATCTTTTTACCACTGAAATGGCCACCGCAGTCTAGAGTGTGATAAAAAGTTAAGATGCACTGGTGTTTACTCTCTAACACATTGCAGAATGATCTGATCAGAATAGTACTTGACCAGTTTTGGGTCTTCCTAAAAATATAATTTAGCCTGCGAAAAGAACCGATCTCGGTCTTGTTTAGACCAATGAGACGGGATCTGTCCTACCGCAAGGTAATTCACTATGTTAGAAAACTAGGGAGGATTGACTTGTGTGACTGAAAAAAGTTGCTCATCAGGAAACGAGTCCTTTAAAAATGATGGATCACAGAAAGTCTCAACTAGGATACGGGATAGGTGGTCTGCCACAGATTTTTCAGATCCTTTTTTTTTATTTCTAATTTCAAGATTAAATTCTTGTAATAGAAGGATCCACCTGATCAATCTAGGTTTTGTGTCTTTCTTAGCAAGTAAGTGCCGCAAAGTAGCATGATCAGAGAACACAATAACCTTAGATCTTAGCAGGTAGGACCGGAACTTATCCAATGTACATACTACTGCTAGAAACTCCTTCTCAATAGTAGTATAGTTCAACTGAGCATTAGAGAAAGTTTTACTGGCATAGTAGATTGCATGAGGAACTCTATTCACCCATTGTCCTAAGACCACATCGACTACATATTTAGACGCATCACACATAATTTCGAATGGAAGGGACCAATCGGGTGATTGAATAATTGAGAAAGACGATAATGTATCATGAAGCTTTGTGAAAGCTTCCATGCAGGATTCATTAAAGATAAAAGGTGCGTCCTTAGCTAGAAGGTCGCACAACGGTCTTGAAATCTTACTAAAGTCCTTTATGAATTGCCGGTAGAACTCGATGTGTCCCAAAAATGACCGTATTTATTTCACAGTAGAGGGGGGTGGAAGTTTAGAAATGAGAACAACTTTTTCTTTATCAACTTCAATTCTCCTCTTAGATACTATATGATCTAGGACTATTCTCTCTTGAACCATGAAATGACTCTTCTCAAAACAAGATTTGTCTCCCGACATCGTTGAAGAACTTTAACAATATTTTAGAGACAAACCTCAAATGTCATCCCAAAAAATGAAAAGTCATCCGTAAAAATCTCGAGAAACTTTTCTACCATGCTAGAGAAAATGGACATCATGCACCGTTGAAAAGTCACTGGTGCATTGCACAACCCAAACGACATACACTGATAGAAAAAAGTGCTAAAAGGACATGTGAAAGTATTCTCTTGGTCTTAGGGTGTACATGCACTTGATTATAACATGAATAGCCATCCAGAAAATAATAAAAGTTTTGGCCTGCTAACCGTTCTAGGATTTGATCAATAAACGGTAACGGGAAGTGATCATTTCGAGTCATGAAATTTAACTTTTGGTAGTCTATACACACATGCCAACTTGTTGTTGTGCGGGTGGGGATCGACTCAGCCTGGTCCTTTTGCACAACTGTGATGCCAGACTTCTTTGGCACCACCAACCCACTTGCTATCAGAGATGGGATAAATGATACCCACATCTAACAGTTTGACCACCTCTTTCATGTTTGGATTAAGTCTTCTTTCCATTTCGTGATAAGGCTTAGCATCTTCTTCGCAATGAATGCGATGCATGCAAATAGAGGGGTCAACACCTTTAAGATCAGTCACAGACCATCCTATTGCACCCTTATGTTCTTTCAAGACTATAAGTAACTGACTTTCATAATCAGAAGATAAGCCATAAGCTATAATCACTGGAAGTGTGTTATCAGGTCCAAGAAACACATACTTGAGTGATGCCGACAAGGGTTTCATCTCAAGTTTAGGGGAAACCTCCAAAGATGGGAGGGCCGGTGCACTTGCCAAATGAGGTAATCGTTCAATTTTGGCTTTCTAAGGAGCCCAATCCGCAAGGAGTGAAAAACTTAACAATGAATTCACCTCCTTCATAGGTTGGTCTATATCAAATGTTTCATAGACAAAATGTGCCAAACAAGCTTCTAAAGAGTCATTGGCTAGAATGTATGGAAATGCCTCTTCAACTAACCCATCAATTAAATTAATTGCAAAGCAATAATCTTCCTTCTTAAGAGGTTGTTGAGAAGTATTAAAAACATTCAACCTCACCTTCATATTGCCGAAAGAGACATCCATAATCTCTGCCCTACAATTTATACAAGCATTAGCCGTGGCCAAGAATCATAAGGGTTTGTTTCTTAATACTCTGCACCAATTCCATGTCAAGAACTATAAAATTTGCAGAAATTTTTTTTTGTCTACTTTGACAAGGACATCCTCAATGACTCTATAGGGCACCTTAACTGATCGATTAGCTAATTGTAAGGTGACCATAGTAGGCTTTAATTCTCCTAACCCAAACTTCTCATAGATCGAATATGGCAGTAAGTTAACACTGGTCCCAAGATCGAGAAGTGCCCCATCTATAGAATGACTTTCTATGAATCAAATAATGGTATAAGTACCAAGGTCTTTCATCTTAGGCGGTGTAGGGCACTGGATGATGGAACTCACTTGTTCAGTGAATAGGATCTTCTTCGACACATGAGTTTGGGACTTACGCTTTTGTGTGCACAAGTCCTTTAGGAATTTTGCGTACAAAGGAACTTCCTTGATGACATTAAGGAGAGGTAGATTGATTTTTACTTGCTTAAGCAAGTCGAGCATTTCCTCCATAGATGCTTCTCTCTTTGAGAAAGGAGATGGTGTATCAAGGCCAGTAGGGAAAGGGACTTTTGGTGTGCATGATGAAAGCTCACTTGGTCCAGATGGAGCAGGCAACTCGGGAGGGGTGTCATCCTTATATGCTGAAGCTTTGCCAACCCCAGAATCCTTGGGGTTGCTGACAGTCTCATTGTGTTTTCTAAAATTCTCCTCAGGTCGAGTCTTAACCTCTTGCCCATTTTTAAGTGTCACCACCACTTTTGCTTGATCGTGAAATATATTACTAGCTTGCGAGCCGTCTATCCCATATTGACCCTTAGGGTTACTTAACGATTGACTAGGTAATTTTTCTCTCGTCGATTAAATGCGTTAGCTATTTGACCTAATTGGGTCTTTATTTTTGATATAGATTGAGAGTGAGAATGCAGCAGCTGGGTATTAGCCTCAAGTCCGTGAAGAGCTTACAATACCTTATCCTCGAAAGTAGTGTTTCGTGGAGGAAGAGGAAGGTGTTGTGCCACTGGCCAAAAATATATGTGATGTGATGTGTTAGGATAGGATGGCTGAGAGGGTGGAGTGAAAGAATTATTTGGAGTTTGAGATTTCTAGGAGAAATTAAGGTGATTTCTCCATCCCAGGTTATAGGTGTTGAAATTTGGGTTATTTCTCGATTTAGAGAAACTCTGAGCAGCATTTACTTATTCCTGAACAAATTGAGGAAATTATTGGGCCAAGTGACACTCATTTACAAAGTGAGCCGAGTTCGAACACAAGACACATGCTTTCTAAAAGCTAGGAAGTTGAGAGGAAGTTGTTGGAGAACCCTGACCGGTAGATAGAAATGTGTCCAACTTACGGGTCAGGGCGTCAACTTTGCAAAAGAGGTTAGTAGAGTGATTAATCTCATATAACCCTTCCTGCTTAGATGCACTAGTCAGCGTATTTTTCCCACCTCAAGAAGAGGAGGCGTGGTATTGTGAATTTTCACTGAAATTTTTAAATAACTCTCACGCCTTATTCTCACTTTTCAACATGAAAATCCCACCACATGAGGCATCAATCATTTGACGATTTTGGACAGACAACCTGTCATAAAAGCATTGAACTAATTGCCATCTAGGAACAACGTAATGTGGACATCTTCTAATGAGATCTTTTAGTTTCTCCGAGGTCTCAAAGAATTGCTCACCATCAATTTGTGCAAAAAAAGTGATGGTTCGTCTGATTTGATTTATTTTACGTATGAAAAAATATTTCTTTAAAAATTCATGTTGGAGTTGTGCCTAGTGTTATTCAAGAATGACCCTAGAGGGGGTGAATAGGGTATTTTAAATTCTTTTTAGTTTTTAAAAATTCTTTAAAACAATAT
>JAUTBS010162186.1:0-12165 GCA_032361285.1 Aequorea victoria | reverse complement strand
GACTGAACGGTAAATCACCTTCCCGGCGTTCTTAACATCTTTACTTTTTGTCTAAAACACTATTCTCCTATGATGTACAAAAAAATGGATCTCAATCTTTGACGTTACGGGCATAGTCTTTCCATTGGCATGGCTCTTTTCACGACCTTAGTACATTTCATCTCCTCCAAATTTAACTTATAAGACCATAAGATGTCTCCACTACTATCTCTCCTAACTCATCCATGTTAGGTACAATCAATTTCTTAGAAATCTCAACTCATACCAGTTCTTTCTTCAATCGATAGAGGTTCCATCTAAAGAAATTCAAAATTTTCTACAACCTAGTTCTGGTTCTATCTTGGTGCTCCCAAGATTTTATTGCAATATCGAGGTATTTGTCTAAGCAATTCCTCTTGCCGCCTTTAGTGAGTTCAAGTCTAAAGACCAATCTTTACCATTATCATCATCTCTCAATCTTTCAAAGCCATATTAGTTACAAGACTTCTGTACTTCATACTCACGCGTCAACAATAACCTTGACTTCACTCATGCTAAAAACTCAAATGATCTTAAAGTCTTCAAGAACATTATATCTAACTTTGATGCCTCAAACTTTTTAAATATTTTTGTGTCAATAAGTGCTTCAAATCTTCGTACTCCACAACGATCTCAATTTACTCTTCATATAAATTAATGACACCAATACTTCCGAGCAACTACTAAAGCTACTAACTCCAAATCATGTGACACGTAGTTTCTTTCATGTGATCTTAGATGCCTTGAGCCATATGCTATTACGCTTTCAACTTACGCTATTGTATCAAAAAGTAATTCCTTAAAAACTTCTCAATATTTAGTGTATACTACGTCCTATTTTAGAACCATCAAAATTGGGGCACTAATCCACTTCGTCTTGGATTCCTAAAGTATAACTCTTCATAATCATTTATTCCAAGCAACATTTACTCATCTAAGTTTCGAATGAGACATCGATTTGGCCGGGTCAGCGAAATCTTGAATAAACTTTCTATAATAATCGGCCAATCCTAAGGAGCCTCACATTTCTTCTTGAATGTTGACTTCCATCAAAACATTTTAGTTGGTTTAATCAAACTCCATTTTCTGACTTAACATGCCTCGAAGATTTACTTCCTTCAACTTAGAATTCATACTCATTCACCTACTCTAAACTGGGTTCTCCCTCAAGTCTTATATAATTTTGTTCACTCGTTACACGTGTTCTTCCTTTAAAAATGAATACTCCAAAGTATCTTCAATAATCACCTCAATAAATTTGTCCAAGTATGCCATAAGAGTTCTATTGATCATCCTCATAAATATCACCTCAAGCTTGTAATTTATTGTATCAACTCCAGATTGTTGTCTTTGGTATATCGTCCTTATTTGACTCACAATATTGATTATCGGATAAGAGGTCAACTTCCAAGTAGCATCTTCAAACTAGTTATCGATTCTAGGGGTGGTTTGCGTTATTTTTTTCATAATTCGATCGAGTAATCTAATTAGTTGTTAGATGCATAGTCTCAATAGTCTACCCACCTTTCTAGTGAACGGAATTGGTGTGTTGTAAGGCAATATATTTGTCTTTATGAATCTTATATTTACTAACTTAAGCAGCTTGACTTTTAAGCCCACGAATTGGGTAGGCGTCGTGTTGGCTATTGTTACAGATTTTAGTTTGAATTTCTATAACCTACAAGGGAGGTTCATTATGCTATTCAGAGGTACTCTTGGAAATTCATAGTAACGATACATAACCGAAGGGTGAACGAATTTTATTTTATTTTTGTCAAATGGTTCAACATATATAAGAACAAGAGGTATCGCAAGAACAATAAAGAAAATACTTTGGGAAGGATTCTTGAATCTTTTTGGAAGGGTTCTCATGATTAAAATCAATTGACTACAATTCAAACTTCAAACAAGCATGATTGAAGAATTGGTAACCAAACTAGATATTTAGCTATGAAGTTGCGTCGGCCAAACGCGCTTCAATTCAAATTATCAAGTCTGGTCTCCAGATAAGATTTCAAGAGTAATTAACTCAAAAGATTACTGTTCTAAAAGAGTAGGCCATTAAGATCCGAAGGAAAGGCAATGATCATAACAAGGATTAAAAAAGTTGTCAAAATAAATGACTAACCAGGGTACTTGATTCAAGAAGAGAGGAATTCTCAAGGTTTTCATTTAAAGTTTAATTCTTCTTTTCCTAGTTTAATTCATGGAATTTTATTTCTAACACCCTTAGGGTTTATTGGAAATTAAATCCAGGATGTCGTTAAATTTTTCTTTAGGGGTAAGAGGTATGCTACCTTAGTATGTTATGTGTTAAGATTCATTAGTACGACGCATTATCGGGAATACATTTTTCATCGGATTACCTTATTCCCCAAAAACTTAGAGTTTAAGATACTTGAATACCTATAGGATGATAAGGTTTTTCTATCTAAACATAAATCTAAGACTCAATACCCCTACAACGCTCATGTGTCCGATTTTGTTCCGCGTCACGTTCTCCTCGTGTCCAATAATTCCTCCTCGAGTCAGAAGACAATCTTCACGTAAGATATAATTACGTAGACTTCGTTCATTATTAAGTTCATAATATACATAAGTGTTAAAATATAGACTAAAAATAGAGTTTTCGCTAAACGGTCGCAAGGTTTCTCCATAACTCACGTTTAAGGTTCACTAAACCTAGGCTCTGATACCAAGTTGTAACGCCCTGAAAATTTGGTTCATTATGAGACATAAATATAGTAATTAGGTTTATTCTAATAACCAAACAATCCACACGATTTAATATTTAATGTATGATAATAATACTTTGCATTCTTGCACAGTTCACGCACTGTTAATATTACATGCCAACAAAAATTTAAAAAAAATTAAAACAAGTACAACTGTTCCATTCTTGATTATTCACGTGAGCCACGGCTCAACATACTCCTCGTATTGCTCATCACTAGCTGGCTTTTTTCAATTCCTGGCATGAAACGCCAGGAGCTGTGAAGCCTAGAAAGGATCTCTTGAACCCAACATTTCTAACACTTAATACATGCAACAGGATATAATAAAACATGATATGCTAAAATGCTGTAAACCCTGAATCATGACCAGGACTCCTTTACGCCGAAAGGATCCGACAAAAATCAACTATCCAAACTTGAACACTTACCCACTTATCAATTTAAGCCACCAGATAGTCTGAAAGAGCCACCTTGTCACACCATGAGCCGTAACAGAGTGATATACTCAACTAGCTCATGTATGCCCCAAGGATGACAGGGTACAGCCAGGTGAAGAGTATCACACACTGCACCCCGAAACCACCATCTCTATGAGTCCCTCACAAATCTGTGTTAAATTCATAAATTTGACAAGGTGCACCAAGTAACACGATGGCGACGGGGTACGGCCAGGTGAGGAGTATCACACACTGCACCTCAGAACCACCATCCCAAGGTCACAACATGGAATGAAACACTATGGCGACGGGATACAGCCAGATGAGGAGTATCACAAACTGCACCTCGGAACCACCGTCCCAACGTCACAACATGGAAGGAAAAACTATGGAGACAGGGTACGGCCAGGTGAGGAGTATCACACACTGCACCTCGGAACCACCATCCCAAGGTCACAACATGGAAAGGAAGCACACCCAATCTAGCACAAGACCAAACCCAAGTCACGACCATGTGAACTTATCAACAACAAAACCATTCCAATAAGGATCAAACTTAGCCAAGCTAGACACACGGTGAACAACCCCACCCGAGACTCAGTCCATGCATGCGAGATGCCGTAACATAAATTGAGACCATATAACATTCATTCTAGCTATAAACAGGCATTTAAACTCATAGATGATATTTAAAGAAGAAACAAAAAAGACTTAGCCTGAAAAGTACATTAAAAACTTAAATTCTCAAAATAGAGCACATTTCAGAATCTGAATTAGAGGTTCTAAAATACATTAAAAATATCAAAACTTACTGATAAATTATGAACATTTACAGACACCTAGATTAAGGTATTGTCTACATTTGGCATGAAGGGACCAAACACTTGTTGTACACGGAAGGGGGTCCAACAAATACTACAATAGATTCTGTCGAAATAAGGATCTGTTTAGAAATATTGGTATATCTCGAAATCTACTCAATGAAATTAACTTCTGTAAAAAGGGGTGAAACAAAACTCATGTATCTATCTTTGAATATGTGGATCATCATAATGGAAGTTTTGTAGACCAAGATACAAGGGTTCAAAGAGGATCTATTTTCTGACTCTCGTCACAGAAATTTCTAAGTTATCAAAAGGGTTCAAAATTACATTTTGGGGCCTAACCAAAAATCACACATGCTCAAGACATCCTAAGTAATCTCTTTTATAAACATATTTTTATTTAGACTTCATTTGGTTCCCACGAAAAATCAAGGAATGGCCTAAAAACTACGCTGTTTTGACTATTTATTCGCAAAAACAAACATCCAACAATCATTCTCATTTCAACTCATCAATAGCATGTCCAAACACAACATATCATCATAATATATACAAAACAAGATTATTAATCATTTCATAGATTATTTGTTCTTCATTTATGGTTCATTTCAAACTTTCCTAGAACCTAGGTTTCAACTCATTTCTTTGGTTCCATGGCATATGTTCATCTTCTTTCATTTTTGTCCGCTATCTTTTATCTTAGAGAAGATTAGATATAAGAGTGTGATATTAGGGAGATAAATGAAGATTTCATGAAGATTCTTACTTGGTATTTTTGATCTTAGGTGAACACTTAGTCTTCCTTGATCTCCTCTTCTTTTCTTCTTCCTCTTCTTTATCCTTCTTCTTCTTCTTCTTCTTTTTCTTTTCTTTTTCTCCTTGGTTCTGCCGAGCTTGAGGGGTTTAGAGAGAGAGTGGGAGAGTTGGATAAATGGGAGAAAAGGCTTGCAAAGGTTGTGGTATTTATAGGCTTGATTTTTTAATTTTTTTCTAGTTAATTTAATTCTCTAATTAGTCATTCAAGACCACTATGTTGATGGCTTATTTTGGCAAAAAGTTCATCCAAAGAGGACATGAGGTGATTGATGGGAATGAGGGCTCATGATGAGAAATTGAGTTTTAAAAAGGTTTTAATTTTTTTTTGGGTAGTTTTCTCCCATAATTTAATTATTCTAAATATTCTTATTTCTTGAAGTATATTTGTGTGTATAATTATCTCCTAAAATTAATTTATTAAGGTAGAAGATGAATTAAAGTCCCAAACTAGGTTTACTTTCCAAATAAGCAAACCATCACATCAATCTTGTTTCCTATTTTTTCATTTTCTTAATTAATTAGTCACATCAAACTTCCCACCAAGGGGCTGCCGGCCAGGGGTATTTTGGTCCTTTAATAATTAGTTAATTTTAGTATTTTTCATAATTTAGATAATTATGTGGGCCCCTTTTTGTCTTTAATTAAAAATTAGGCTTTTATGCAATTTTCCAAGACTAGTTCATGAAATGGGATTAATTTTATTTATTTGGGCTCTAGAATTAAAATTAGATCCATTGATTATATGAGTCCATGGACTTGAATTTCCATGTTAGACTTTAATCCAAAATCTCATGTCTAGATTGTGATCTAGGTGACCAAACTTAGTTCTTCAAATTCAACTTAAATTTAATTAAGTTCTAAGTTCACCACTTTATTTACTCACTCAAATTTGGTGTTAAACCTTTAATTAACCCTATTAAGGTTTATTAGAATTTAAATTCTAGGTCTCGAATACTTCGTAAACTAATCAGGGTAAAAATTACGCCTAAGTTAGGTTTTACGAAAACCAGGGTCATTACAGAAGAGCTATGTCGTCAATCTCATCATCAGAATCTTCTTTGTCAGATGATTCTTGTTGCGAACATTTTAATGACATTCCTCTTCTTGTCTTTAGCTCCTCTTCTTTTAGCCTTCCTTTCATGGCTATCTTATGCGTCATTAACGAACCCATGAGTTCATCAAGGCCGAGCATGTTAAGATTTTTAGTTTCTTGGATAGCTTCGACATTTACATCTCAACCTTTTGGCAGAGATCTAAGGATTTTTCTTACATTTCTAGCATTAGTATATACCTTGCCAAAAGATTTCAAGAAATTAATAATATTAGTAAAACGTGTAAACATGCTAGAGATATTTTCATCATTATTTATTTTAAACAGTTCATATTCATATACAAGCATGCTAATTTTGGAATCTTTTACTTGGTTTGTTCCTTCATGAGTTACCTCAACCTTATCCCATATTTCTTTAGCGGTTTTACATATAGAAATTCTCTTGAATTCATTTGGATCTATAACAGATTCATTGCTCTAGAATTCCTTTACATTTCTCTAATGTTATTTTCATTTTATTTTAATTCATCTTTTAAGATCGTTGTTCCTTCAATAATTTTTACTGGTCTTTTAGGACCATATACAGTTATTTTTCATAACTCATAGTCTATAGCTTCTATGTATATTTTCATTTTAGATTTTCAATAGTTATAATTTGTTCAACTGAACAAAGGAGGTCTATTTATGGATTTTCCATCAGAAGGGGTGGTTCTAATAGAGGTTGTCATTTAGATCCTATTAGACTATTAAGTCCAAATCAAGAGATGAGACTCTGAAACCAATTGTTAACTAAAGGATAACCCTAGAGGGGAGGGAATAGGGTCTTTAAAAATTACTTGTGTTTTAAAAATTATATAAAACAATTAAAAGCTAGCAACCTATATATGCAAACAGATATGCACACATAAGAGAAAGGAAGTAAAGAGTTAGAGAAGGACACAACAGATTTATAGTGGTTCAGCTATCCTAGCCTACGTCCACTGCTCAAGCCCCTCTTGAGAATTTTTCTACTATGACAAAGCACTTACGGGTGTACTCCAAACTTTTTTACAAGATCCACACAGCTGCGTTTCGAAGTTTCTAGCACTTGTGATCTTTTATGAAGATGATCCAAGTTACATTCTGTAATGCTCCGAAAATTCGATTCGTTAAGAGACATAAATATAGTATTTAGGGTTATTCTAATAGTAACCATCCAACATAATTTAATATTTATCATATATAATAACGATTGTGTTTTTACACATTGCATAACTTGTTTAATGATTACATTACAATAGTAAAAAGATTACAAAAATTAAAATTTTCCAAGTACAGCTGCTACTTGATTAAGTGAGCCACAGCTCCACATATTCTTCTCCGATCTCTTCGATTGTATCCTCCTCTTTATGTCCTGGCATGAAACGCCATGAGCTGCAAAGTCCAGAAAGAAATTTCCAAACCCAACATTTCTAACACATAATACACGGCAACAAGATATAACGTAATGTGATATGCATAATGATGAAAACACAGATTCCTTTATGCCGAAATGATCCAACAAAACTCAACCACCAAAACATACAACTTCAGACATTTAAGCTACCAGATAGCCACGACCCAGTCCCCCATTGGTGGTCACCATGACTTATAGTGGATTACATACCCACTGGTTCATGCGAGCCCTGACCTTGAACCGATCTTAATGACCCACCTTGTCACACCATGAGCCGTAGCAGAGTGACATACTCTATTAGCTCATGAATGCCCCAAGGGCGGTGGGGTACTGCCAGGTGAAGAGTATCATGCATTACACCATGGAACCTCCAACCCTCATGAGTCCCTGGCCAATCTGTGTTAAATTCATCAGTTCGACACGGTGCACCAAGCTACACTGTACCCATCACAAGGTTACAACATGGAAGGGAAAAAGCACCCACTCCATCACAAGGTCATACCCAAGTCACAAACCATGTGAACTTGTCCACAACAACAACAATATCCAATAAGAATCAACACTAGCCAAGCTAGACACAAGGTGAACACCCCCACCCAAGACTCGGGTCATGCGTGAGAGATGTTTATAACATAGGCCCAGATCATACAAAATTTATCTCAGCCATAAAAACTCATTTATAACCATGGATGATATTAAAAATAAACAAACATGCCTTAGGGATAAGTAAAGCCTTAAACACATTATTTCTCAACATAAAATAGAATTCCAGAATCTGCCATAGAGACTCAAAAATACTTTAAAACTACCAAACCTCACTGGAAACTTCTGATGATTTACAGAGAGCTATATTAAGGTGTTGTAAAGATTATTTATGAAGGAACAGAAAACTGGTTGCTAACAGAAAGGAGTCCAAAAAATAGTACAACAGAATCTGTTGAAAACAAGGTCTATTTGGTAGATTCCAAATATCTCAAAACCTAGTCAATAAAATTAATTTTTGTGAAAAGGGGGTGAAACTAGACTCATAGACCGTTCTCTGGATATGTGGATCATCATTAGGGAATTTATATAGAACAAACTACAAGGGTTTAGAGTGGACTGATATTTTGCCTCTCTGTCACAGAAACTTCAAAATTGGCAAAGGGGTTCAAAAATACATTTTGGGGTTCAAATAAAAATCAAACACTCTCAAGACATCCTATAGTACCTCTGTTAGAAATAGAGTTTTATTTAGAGTTCATTTGGCTTACACGAAAATTATGAAAATGACCTAAAAACTACTATGTTTTGGTCATTTCTTCACAAACACAAACATCCAATAATCATTCCTATTTTAACACAATCAAAGCATGTATAAACATATCACAACAACATAATACATTCATTAAAAAGTTCTTAATCAATTTATAGATTATTTGTTCTTCATCTTTGGTTCTTTTAAAACTTCCCTAGAACATGATTTAAACTTTCTATCTTTGGTTCCATGGTCCAATTTCCTCTTTATCCATTTTTGTCCATACATCTTTTATTTTAGAGAGGATTAGAGAAAATAATATGATATTAGGATAGAAAAGAAAGGTTTAAGAAGGTTCTTACATGTTGGTTCTTGGTCTTAGAGGATGGACTTACCTTTGTTGTTCTTCCCCTTCTTTTTCTTTCTTCTTCTTTCTTCTTCTTCTTTTTCTTCTTCTTTTTCTCCTCCTTTTCTTCTGTTGGATGCCGAGATTGGGAGGGAGAGGAGAGGGAGTGGAGAAAATAAATAAAATATTTGGAAGGCTTGGAATAAGGGAGCTATTTATAGGCAAGGTGGTATAGAATTTCCAAGAATTTCTTATTTAATTAATTCTCCTAATTTAGTCAATCCATTCTACTATTTTTATGACTTCATATGGCCACCAAGTCTTCTAAGAGAGGACACAAGGACATGGTAGAATAGTTGATGGGAAGATGTAGGTTCAAATAAAAAATAATGAGATTAGGGGGTTTCTAGAAAAGTTTTAATTATCTTTGAGTAGTTTTCTCTCATAATTTAGTTGTTTCATGTATTCTTATCCTCTTGAGGTATATTTATGTATATAATTATCTCTTTCAATTAATTAATTAGAGGAGAAGATGAATTTGGAGTATAAGATTTGGTTGCTTCTAAAATTGAACAAAGGTCTCATCACATTTCCTTTCCTTTATTTCTTTTTTTTTAATTCAAAATAAAGTCACACCATGTGTCACATCAAACTTCTCACATGAGGAAGGAGAGATGGGCTGCCGGCTAGGGGCTGTTTGGGTGAGGTCATTATTGTGTTATTTTTTTTTATAATTTGGAAATTCATGTGGGTGCCATTTTGATGTTTGATTAAAATTGGGCCTTTTAGAAAATTTTTCAAGACTTCTTCATGGAGTGGGCATAAATTTAATTATTTGGGCTCTAGAATTTAATTTGGGTCCATTATTTTAATTTATGAGACTTTGGGCTTAAACTTTCATGTTGGACTCTAGCCCAAAATTTCATGTTTGGATTGTGATCTTGAAGACCAAATTTTATTCTTCAAACTTAACATTAAAATTTCTTAGGTTCTAAATTCATAACTTGAATTACTTAACATCTTTAGGGTTGATTCCATGCTTAGCATTATTAGGGTTTATGAAGTTTTAATTCTAGGGTTAGAACCTCTTGTAAACGAATTAGGGTGAATTTATGCCTATGTTGGATTTTATGAAAACTCGAGTCTTTACATAATTTGTTTAAAATGTTCTCAAGTTCCTCTTTTTTATTTTCTAAGTATGAAATATTAATTTCAGGGTCATGTTTGGTTCGTATTATAATGCCTTTAGTGAATCTATTTTTGACTAAACTTGACATTTTTGGATAAGTGAAAACTGAGGCTTTAAATTTAGTGGTCATAAGATCATGTTTAAGATTTCCTAGTATCAATAAGAACTAACCAAAGTCAATCGATAGTCACTTTGATAACAATTCCCAGAATTTTGATCAATCATTAAGCCAAATCATCACACAGCTCGGATGATTTTTAAATTAGGGTTTCTACATTAAAGTTGTAGTATTTCATGTACTGTTTGTATTGAAACAAGAATCAGGTCATTTAGAGTTTGGTAGAGGACTTGATGAAGATTCAAAGTTGGTTGTCCAAGACTTATAATTCCTTTTTTAGTTTTTGGACTCATTTTGGGGTACAATGTTTGGCCCAAAATTCACCCAGGTTCTAGGCTCTGTTTTGAATAACTCTAAACACAAAAATTGTAGCCTATAATCCCATATTTCAATTTGTTTTAGAATCACATCATTTTAAGTTTTATGTCAAGAGATATGATCATTCAAAGTTGACTACCCTAATTGTTTCTAAAGAAATTCAGCTTTTGTGGTATGTTTTCACTTCAATTTTCACCTATGTTAGAGATATATTTTGGACCAATACAAAACATGAAAGCTGTAGTTTTATGTGTCCCATTTCCACCAATTCAAGAATATCCAAATTTGAAATTTTTTAGGCCAAGCTATGGCCCTCAAACGAGAGCTGGTCCGAAGGGGAAATTCTGTGTTCCAGAATTGTCATAATTTTTTCCAAATCTTTGGGTCAAACTTTGAGGGGTTTATGGATTGAATTTCAAAAAATAATAAATATAAAAGTTGTAGATAATCATGTAATATTTATAAAGGTTCAAAGTTTGTATAATTTGGACCACTATGGGCTGAGTTATAGCCCTCGAATCAGAGCCGATCCGAAAGCTTTAATCCAAAGAATTTGGATTTACTCCAAAAAATTGCAGACATTTGCACCCATTTTTACTTATGATGCAAATCGAATTTTAGAAAGTGATAAACAGGAAAGTTTTAATCTTGGTCTCAGCTTTCCAAAAAACTAAATATCATGAAATTTTATACTCTGTAGACCAAGTTATGGCCTTCTAAAATTTCTATCACATAACCCCAAGAAAATTTCAAAACTTTTCTTGAAGTTTTTAGGTTTTCCAATGATGGTAGCTGCCACGACGATGGCTGGTGGTGCTCGGTGGTGAGGTATGGTGTGTGAGGTGAGGTCTGAGTGGTCGGTGGTGGCCTTAGTGGGACACGGTTGCCGTGGGAGGTGGAAAAAGATGTTGTGTTCCAGTAGCAGCGAAAATAGGGGTGAGCTTTTTTGCTTACCAACAGCTGCTCCGACAGCGTGAGATGGCGGCGACAGCCTGGGGTGGTGTGGGGATAAGGTGCGGTGGTGGTATGGTGGGCTCTGGTGGTTGGGTGGCAATCCTTCCCTCTCTTTCCTCACATTTCTCCTCATCTCTCCCTCTTTTTCTCCATTTTCTTCTTTGTTCCCTGATTTGCTGCGAATTGCAGCTGGTGTTGGCTCTCAAAAATTGAATTATTTGGCTTGCATGTTAGCTTATATACCCCCCTTAATGTGTGCCATGTGTCCCCCCTTACCAGGTGGCAAAATCTTTCCAATTCTCTCTCCTAGTCATCTTTTTGGTAATTTTCTCGTCCATCGAAAATATCTCAAAAATTGACTGTCTCAGAAAAATTTCAAAACTTCATTTTAGGTTAATTACAACATTATAAGTTTGATCACGAAAACGAATTTTAGAGAAAAAACCTTGAACTCCAAATTTTGTGATTTCAAGGCAATTTTGATGTATATGAAGGTCATGAAACTGTGTAAGCCATTTATCATGGTTCTGATTGCCAGACTGACTATTAGGTAATGTTAGGAATCTCATTATGATAAAATTACTTATGATTTGGCTCAAGTCGTGAGGCTCGATGTTGACTCTATATTGTTTCGATCATATTTTAGGATTTCGAGTAGAATCGTGTTTGGTACCGCCCTATTCGTTC
>JAUTBS010162075.1:0-12168 GCA_032361285.1 Aequorea victoria | reverse complement strand
TCCTTCTTCAGGGGTCTTACTTTGCTTGGAAGGTTCAGCGGCTCCCTCTCCAGCTATTCCCCATAGAATTCTCTGCGATCTAGTGCCATGGACGGTCTGCTGGATGCCGCCGACACCGCTCGTGCTACGGAGGAGGGCGAACCTTCGGAGCATCACACTGCTGAGGAGCCAGAGGCGGACAACCCTCAAGTCTCAGATCCCTTCCGTGGGGTTCTGGCCGGGAGATGCTGGGGGATTTTGACCTGGCGAGATATGACCCTCCGGCCCATTCATGGGACATCTTGCCTCCTTTCCGCTTCTACAACACTGACCCCAGCACGAAGCTGGATCTACTTCTTCGATCGCCGAGCTTCCATCTCTCGGTGTCGAACCACCAGGTATACCTTAATCCTTTTTCTATTTCAATTCTGTTTAATCAAACCAAAAAAGAAATCCAAAAACTTAAAAAAGCTCTTGGACTTAGATGTATACACAAGGTAGGCCCAAAACGTTTGGATGAATGGTTTCTCAGAAAATAACACCAAACAACTTGAACTCCTAAAATTAAAATAGATTTGAACTTAGAAATATTGTATGCCTAGGATGAACCCCGTATTTCTTTCATTCTATTTTTTTGTATATGTGTATGGTTTTGGTTCTCTGCGGTTGGGTTGAGTGTTAACGTACACCGCGATTGAAAATTTTTGTTTTTGTCCATAGATTAACGGTTTCACATTTTTCGAGGGAAACTTTTTAGGTTTTGATTAATTCAATACTTGGGTCGCGTATCGGCACTTCCCGAGTTGGTTAGATTTTCGATCGTCCCGACCAACTTATGTTGTATTTCACACTGCCCGAGAGGAAATTAATACTTTGTCCCTAGATTAACGTTTTTACATTTTTCTAGGGGATTTTTTATTTATTTTATTTTTGATTAATTTTTGTATTTTAATTAACACTGTCTTGGGTTACGTATTGACGTTTCCCGAGAAGGGTGGGAATTCCCTTCAGTCTGTTCGAATCAAGTTACACATTGGGTCTTATGCTTGACGACTTACATGACTTATCCGAATGTTTTCCCAACTTGGCTGGATCTGTACTGGTTCCGACCAAATTTAGGTTGAGTCGTACGTATTTTTAAGAGAATTAACTGACTTATTTTTGTTGTCCCTAGATTAATGTTTGCACATCTTTCTAGGGAGTTTTTGGGTATTTTTAATTAACTCCATCTTGGGTTACGTATTGACATTTTTTGAGAAGGACAGAGATTCGCTTCAGTTTGCCAGAATCAGGTTACACATTGAGTCCTGCACTCGACGACTTACATGACGACCCGAATGTTTTCCAAATTTGGCTAGATCTGCGCTGGTCCCGACCAACTTCAGGTTGACTCATACGTATTCCCCAGAGAATTAACTGACTTATTTTTGTCCCTAAACGAATGTGTGCACATCTTCTTACGGGATTTTTAGGTATTTTTAATTAACTCCATCTTGGGTTACGTATTAACATTTTCTGAGAAGGGCGGAGCTTCCCTTTAGTCTGCCCGAATCAGGTTACATATTGGGTCCTGCGCTTGATGACTTACATGATGATCCGAATGTTTTCCTAATTTTTTTGGATGTGCGCTGGTCTCAACCAACTTTAGGTTGAGTCGTACGTATTTTCGAGGGAATTAAGTGACTTGTTTTTGTCCCTAGACAAATGTTTACACATCTTCCTAAGGAGTTTTTGGGTATTTTTAATTAACTCCATCTTGGATTACGTATTGACGTTTCTCGAGAAGGGCAAGGCTTCCATTCAGTCTACCCGAATCAGGTTACACATTGGGTCCTGCACTCGACGACTTGCATGACGATCCGAATGTTTCCCCAATTTGGCTGGATCTGCGCTGGTCCTAACAAACCTTAGGTTGAGTCGTACGTATTCCCGAGAGAATTAACTAACTTGTTTTTTTTCCCTAAACAAATATTAGCACATCTTCCTAGGGGTTTTTAGGTATTTTTAATTAACAACATCTTGGGTTACGTATTAATGTTTCCCGAGAAGGGTTGGGATTCTCTTTAGTTTGCCCGAATCAGGTTACACATTGGGTCCTGCGCTCGATGACTTACATGACGATCCAAATATTTCTCCAATTTGGCTGGATCTGCACTGGTCCCGACCAACTTTAGGTTGAGTCGTATGTATTCCCGAGGGAATTAATTGACTTGTTTTTGTCCCTAGACGAATGTTTGCACATCTTCTTAGGGGGTTTTTGGATATTTTTAATTAACTCCATCTTAGGTTACGTATTGACGTTTCTCGAGAAGGGCATAGCTTTTCTTCAGTTTGCCCGAATCATGTTACACATTGGGTCCTACGCTCGTCGACTTACATGACGATCCGAATATTTTTCCAATTTGGCTGGATCTGCGCTGGTCCCGACCAACTTTAGGTTGAGTCGTATGTGTTCTCGAGGAAATTAACTGGCTTATTTTTGTTGTCCCTAGATTAACATTTTTACGTTCATCTAGGAAGTTTTTATTATCTTCACGATTTGGGTTTGTTTTGTCCGTAGACAAATATTTTTGCATTTTCCTAGGGGGTTGTTGTTAATTTACCCATGGGTCACGTAGCAACGTTTCCCAAGGTGGGCAGGCTTCCCTTCGCCCTTTCTGAAACAGGTTAGGCTTCACACTTCTGCTCAGGATGCATAAGCTACACGGCTCGAGGTCATCCTAAGTTGCGTTCCACGCTTCCTGAGTTAAATAGGGGTGCTCTTACCTGACCAACTTAGGTTGTGTTACCCGTTTCTCGAGAGGAATTTGGTAGTTTTGTCTCTAGATAAACGTTTTTGCGTTTTCTTAGGGGTTTTTAATATTAGAGTTTTGTCCCTAGATTGACATTTTCACATTTTTTTAAGGATTTGCTGACTTTATATTTTTGGTTGTCTCTAGACAAATGTTTGCACATTCTTATAGGAGAATTTTTTATTTTTGCTTGTTTAGGATAGTATTTTTACACTTTTCTAGACTTATTGAACTTTCTATTTTTGACCGACTTAGACTGCACTTTCATACTTTTTGAGACAGAATTTTCCCTTTTAGGCACTAGAATAAGCGTTACACGCTTTTCTAAGTTTATTAGATTTTTTCTTTTTTGGCCCAACTTAGGTTGCATTCCAAGACATCCGAACACAAATTTTTTTATTTTAGGCACTATGTAAACATTTTCATGCTTTCTTAGGTATATTAGATTTTTGCTTTTGGTCTGACTTAAATTGCATTTTCATGCTTTTTTAAGATGAAATTTCTCATTTTAGGTCATTAGAATAAGCTTTTACACGTTTTTCTATATTTATTGGATTTTTGCTTTTGGTCTGACTTAAATTGCATTTTCATACTTTTTATGACAAAATTTTTCATTTTCGAGTCACTAGAAATAAGCGTTTATACGCTTTTCTAGATTTATTGGACTTTTTTTTTTACCCAACTTAGGTTGCATTTTCATGCTTTCTCACACAGAATATTTCCTTTTAGGCACTAGAATAAACGTTTTTACGCTTTTCTAGGTTTATTGAACTTTTGCTTTTGGTCGGACTTAAATTGCATTTTCATGGTTTTTAGACATAATTTTTTATTTTTGGGTCACTAGAAATAAGTGTTTACACGCTTTTCTATATTTATTGGGTTTTTGCTTTTGGTCTAACTTAAATTGCATTTTCATGCTTTTTAGGACATAATTTTTCATTTTAGGCACTAAGTAAGCATTTTCATGCTTTCTTAGGTTTATTAGACTTATTATTTTTGGTTCTCAAATTAAGTTGCGCTTCTTGCTACTTGACATGATGAAATTTTTTTTTAGTCCGATTACACATTCTCTTTTTCCTTAGCTTTTCTTATTTTCGTCCATACTATCTAACGAATTTTTTTTTTTTGGTTTTTTTTTTCAGACTGGTGATTATTTACGCAGATTTGGGGGCTCTGCCTGGATCCTTGAGTGATACCAAGTTCTTTCCCTGGAAAGTCGGGTGCTCGTTGATAGATCCGGGTTCAGCCGGTTCATCCCATCCTCACGAGTACTCATAATTATAGAGTACTCTTGACGGCTTTAGTGGAGAGGTGGTGGGATACCACCAACACCTTTCACTTCCCAACATTTGAGGCTACCCTGACCCCGCTTGATTCTGCTATGATCATGGGAATTAAGGTAGGCGTGATCTGATTCTCCTCGACCCCATCGCTGGTTGGTGCCCAGAGGCACTTATCTATTGGGTGGGAGAGATCCCGCGCATGACCGATTGAGGGAATATTCGGTATGTCTGGCTCATGGAGAGATACTTGGGGTTCGAGTGCACTGAGCCCCGCTACTTCGAGTGGGTTGCTCGTGCATTCTTACTCTACCTAATCGGTGCGTGCCTATTCACGAATAAGAACAACACTATTTAGTTATACTTTCTAGGAGCCCTGCATGACTTCGACCGGATATCGTCCTTCGACTGGGGAGGAGCAGTGCTGGCGATGCTATACACCGGCCTGCGGTCCGTCTGTCTGACCAAGAAGAGCTCTGTGACCGGGTACTAGCGGATCTTTGAGGTATGAGTCTCATCACTCTTTGTCTTTTCAATTTGTCCATACCTTTATCACTTATTTAACTTGGCCTGACTTATTCTATTTATTTGTTTTATCATTTTCTTAATTTCTTCCTTCTCTCTCTCTCTCTCTCTTTATTTATTTTATTTACAGTTGTGGGTCTACGAGTTCTTGGGTTTATCACACCCAGAGAACACCCACTCAGATCACCAGGTCATCTTGAGGGCAGCTCGGTGGGACCGGAGCACGCGGGGAGAAAGGAGGATGGGAAGGATCTGAATACCTACCGTCTTACTATGGACTGCCTTTCCCAGGCACATGGATGTTCTATTTTAGATTTTACTCATGTTTCATTTTATTTCTGTGATTTCTCTTGTATGTTACCTGTGTCAAGTTCACTTTGCAAGTGAACTGGCGAGTATGGGAGGGCATAGAGGCCAGGGCGGGCGAGGATCTGATGAGGAGCCGCCAGACTCATCACAGGAGGATCCTACTAGAGGGGCTTTCCACAGGGAGTGGTTCTTGGGCAAGCGGGTAGCCCGCCAGACGCTGGGGATGGACCACTTTTGGGTCTCCCAACTGCCTCCATCTAGCATGAGGTTGACGCACACCATGTCACCTAAGAATGTCACTAAGGTAGTGTACGGCTTCGTGGCTGGAGATTTCCTAGCCGAGGAAGAGTACACTATTTTTGCACGTGACCATCTGATGCGTTCGATGGGCATCCAGCTTGGGGAGGCGCAGGTCGGATATCCCTCGACGTCTCAGGCTCCTCCGGTGGCAGGTGATCATCCTCCTCCTGCTACTGCTAGTGGTGGTGCGACTACTCGAGCTTCCCGTGCTGCTGCTGGTGGGGCCTTAACTTCTCGGGCTTCTCCTGTTGAGGCCTCTTCTTCATTGCCTTCAGTTCCTCAAGAGGTGCTTACCCTTCCTCACGTGATTCCATATGCCTTTCTTATTCCCACTCCCGAGATACCAGAGCTGCGTCTTGGTGGGGATGAGCAGGTACTTCCTTTTTTTTAGTTGGCGTCTCTCCTTTCTTTTAACTAGATATGTCAGTCCGTCTAACATATTCTCTTCTTGGTTCTTTGTTTCTATTTCAGGTCTTTCAGGTTTCCCGAGCTTACATGGAGAGCCTCCTCAATGCTTACTCAGGCCTGGTGATCCTGGTGAGGCAGCAGACCCAGATGCTTGTGGAGGTGCACGTGCATTCCATCCCTCGACGCAATCAGCTTCCTCCTCGTCCGGTGAGTATTCTTATTTTCGTTTATTCGTTCGTAGGCCCTCTTCTCTTTTTTTTATGCACATGTATATATATATATATTTTTACTTATACTTTCTTCTCTTTCTCTCTCTTTTTGTAGCCTCCTTCCGTCAGCCGTACCTCCGTTCATGGGACATCGTCGTCCTCTCATGTCACCCCTCCAGCGGCCGCTGCTACAGCTTTCCAGGGGTTTGCCCTGCGGACTGGAGTTCGTCGGGTGCACCAGGATAACAGCGACGATGACTTGGATTTGGAGGACGCCACTACTTCTGCATCCTCCATCCCGAAGCCTCCGCGTCGTACCTGTCGTCGACGTGACGAGGACATCCTTTCTTTCTTTTATCATTCGTTTGATGTACGCTTGAGATACACTTTTCATTTTTTTGCATACAAATTATTATTTTTGGGATAGGCCTTCGTGCCTAGTTAGATTATTTATTTAGCACTCCTTTTTAGTTCCTCTTTTTTTTGTATGGATATTTTTTTATTTATTTATATACACGGATGGATTGCACCTTATTTACATGGATGATTATATACATGAGTTATGTATGTACAGGAATTTACTGGCAGGTTATTTACATATGTATAAGATGTGTATATGATATGTACATGGAAGCTATTTACAAGAATTTTATTTACAAGGTTCTATTTAGAGGGATTCTATGTATAAGGATTTATTTACAGGATATGGTTATGTACGGGGATCTATTTACAACGTCTATCTGCTTCTTTTTCTTTTATTTCCCTCTTTTTTTTATATGTACATACAAGATTATTTATTTACAAGGGCACGAATAATTTAATTAAGAAAATAATTACATAAAGATTATTTACAGAGGGTTATATACAAGGATTACATATGTACAAGGGGGTATAAAATTATTGTCTTTTTTTTCACTGTGCTTTCTCTTTTTTAGGATTTCGTTGTACATTTTTCTCATGCACGAATATCTATTCATGGATGCTAGGAGATAGCAAGGCATAGACCTAAGTGTTCACGCTAACACTCGTAGATATTAAGTGTAAAACCCGGTAAAATTTTAAATTTTTTTAAATAAAAAAATAAATAATTATTAAAATAAGATAATAAGTTAATTAACTTAACAAAATAATAAAATTTATTTATTTAAATGAAAACTACCTAAATTAAAAATAATCTAATAAGTAATTAATTAAGAAAGAAGGAAGGAAAGAAGAAAAAGACAAAACAAGAAAAAGACAAAATAAGAAAAAGAGAAAAAAAAGAAAAGGAAAAGGAAAAAGAAAAGCGGTCCGTGGGAGTGGAGGCTTTTACGGAGTGTTTTGGGGAGGGAATCCTGGAGGATGTCTCTTGCTTTGTGCAGTGAAGTGTTTTAAAAGTCAAACCTCTATCTCCCTCATTCCCTCAGCTTTCACTCCCACCCTCATTGCTTCCCTCACGTACAACCCTCTCCCTCTCCTTTCGAATTTTTTATTTCTGTTAACTCACTCTCTCCCGAATTACGTTCTGTAATTCTCTTTTTCTCTCGGCTCTTCTGCCCAGTAGCACCACCGCTGCCACCACTATCACCGAGCACTGCCATCACCACCGTCATCTTCGTCTTCATCACCATTGGGTGATTTCGGGTAAGAACATCATCTGCTTTGATTTATTATACACAGTGAATCTATACTATCATATATCATCATATTGTTAGATAATAGTTGGGTTAATGAATAAATCATCAAGCATATGATTAAATAGAAGGATACATAGTTATATGATTAGAACCAGAGGTTGTGACTCATATAAATAAAATATATATAAATAGCAATATATATATATATAAATATATATATATATCTGTATACATAATAGTTATATATATATATATATATAACGAAAATCATAACATAAAAATATCATGTAATCGGCCACTATAATATATTTAGGTATTCTAAAAATATGTTAAAACATCATAGATAATGATTAAAGAAAAGAAAAGAGGAAAAAAATCATGAAAAACTTGAGTTACAGAAGCCATGGATGGCTGCTTCGCACTTTGGGTTGACCCACGCGATGGTTGGGTCGACTCACATGCCTCAGAAGCCTGTTCCAGACGTTTCAGGTGTTTTTCATCCTGACGGGACTCACCGGCGTCCGGACGAAACTCGGCAGAAAGCTCACTGTTGAGGTTTTCCTTCGTTGGGTCGACTTGTGGCTTACAAGGGTCGACCCATTCATGCCTATATCACCTTTGGGTCGACACAATTTTTCCTTTTGCTTTTGGGTCGACCCATGACTGCCTTAGGTCGACTTTTACCTCAACTCACCACCTTTGGGTCGACTCAAGAGCCATTTGGGTCGACCCACTTGCCTTAGGAGTGACCAAAACCCTTTTAGGTCGACACCCATTCATTCTGTGTCGACTCAAAGCCTCTGTAATACCATTTGAGTCGACTCAAACCCTCTTTAGATCGACTCACAAAATCAAAATATTGAAAAATAATCTAAAACAAATTCTAAGTTTTTAGGCTCTGTGTGAACACCTGTTTAAAACACTTTAAATCAATTAATACTCAATTGAACACATATAATTAATTCTAAAAAGTCTAAGCCCTATTTGGGTATTAGTTTAAGGACAACTAAATTAATTAATAATTGAATTGACTTCATAAACAAACATGAGAAATTATTAAATGGGTTAAGGAACCGTTTGATAGTTATAAGTAGTTTTTTAGTCTCGTTTTATAATTTTAATTATTATATTGTAATCAGGTTGAAGTAGATTACATCTTCATTGTTATTCATTAGAGATTAGCTTGGACTCAAGGTGAGTGGATTCTTGTTATTTATCTTTCAAAATAAATCTTCGTATTCTTCCAATTTTTTTTTTTATAATTGTTCTACCTCTTTAAATTCTTTCAAATTATTATGTTACCTTATTCTGTAAAATCATTACACAAATATTTTAATAAAATGTATGTGTTTTAAATACTTTCAAAAAAATGTATGTTGTACTCTATTGTAAATCATGACATAACTGATTTAAAAATAATGAAGAGAAGATTATTTCTTTATTATATATGATGCTATCATGAGATATGATTCTTGGGATATGAATAAAGTCGAAGGAATAGCTCTCTTCGGAGATGACTTTGGCCAGTTAGGAAACATAACCGATTTGAATATCGTGTTGATCCTAGTTGACTCAACGGTTAAGGGATAACCCGGGTGAGTCCGGTGACCTTAATTGGAATCGTATAGGGAACAAACTCAGGTGCCAACCTGTGGTGACTCTATTTTCGATATTGGATTCAATGGGCAGAGGATGCCCCGAGTTTATATTCTGAGACTGTTGTGGACGCCTCTGATGTCCAGTTAGAGATGTTGGTGACTCGTATTGATAAACGAGATCATGTGAAAAAAGATATATATTTTTATGAAAGAAATGATGGATTGTGTGATCGCCCTTTTTGGTTATACAAAAAAATGATGGGTTGTGTGATCGCCATTTTTTTATTATATTATCTATCTCATATCATGATTATGTTTGAAGTACAAGATATTTGAATCCATTATTTTAGAACTATATATTATTATGCATGTTTTTATTCACCAGCTTTAGCTGACGTTGTACAATAATATTTCAGGTAATCAGGGAAGAAGCTAGTTGATGAACTTGATAGCTCCATGCGATTCAGGAATAAAACCTCTTAGGACATGTATTTCGCTTCCGCATTGAATAAATATCATTTGATTATGAATTGGTTGAAACAATACATTGTTGAGATATTACGGGCTGGTTATCCCACATTGATTATTTATGAATTTTAATTGATTAAATCGCTTGCATTTGGTATCTTTTAGCATATTTTTAGCTAATTGTATGATTAGGGCTTTCTTGGTTCATTGGGCTAAGGCTCAATATCCATGGCCGGTCACATTTTTAAAATTGAAGTGTGACAAGATTGGTATCAGAGCAAGAAGTTTATATATTGTATCATGTCATTAGTAGAGGTTCAAATCTCCAGAGTTCTACATGTTTTGAGTCCTTGTTAGTAGTTGATTTAACACTATCTTATATTTATTTTTATTCTATATTCATCATCAGTGATATGGCTAACTCGAGACGTGTTGTGAGCTATAGGTATGAGACTGCAGAGGATGTACAATGGGAGGATACCCCTCGCACTACTCTAGTAGCCCCAGAAGTTACAGAAATCCCAATGGCTCCAACAACCCCAGCTGCTCTAGTAGCACCAGATGTTCTTGAAGCCCCAGTTGCTGAGGAAGTTCTTTAGGCTCTCCAATCCCCGGTGAGCATGATTGATGGGAAAAAATCTCAACCGAGAGTAGTTAGCATAGATAGATCTATGAGCTTGGATAAAGGCCCCAGTGTTTGAAAAATTCTTAAAGGCACACCCTTCGACCTTTAAGGGGTCAATCATTCCTAATGATAATGAAACATGGAAGCTACGCATAGAGAAGATTTTTAAACATTTGGGTTGCACAGATGAACATAAGGTGTCATTGACAACTTATGTGTTGGAAGGACATGCTGAACATTGGTGGTGTATGATGAAGCGCCAACATGAAGGAAGAGAACGTGAGCTCGTCTGAATGAAATTCCTGGCGTTGTTCGACAACAAGTAATATTCGGTGGCTATTAAAAAGTAGAAACAAGTGGAGTTCCTTATGCTGGAACAAAAAGGTATGTTAGTGGCAGAATACAAGACAAAACTTGTTGAGCTGTCCAGGTTCACGCCACAATATGTTGCTGAAGAGAAAGACAAAGTGGTACTATTCGAGAGAGGTCTACTCTCGGCTATTCGTAGTAGAGTTTCACTATTCGAAGCAAAGACATTGTCAGAGTTAGTGACCAATGCTCTTTTAGTAGAAAAGAGTTTGGATGATGCACAGAAAAGCAGAGAGCTACAACCTAAGAGGTTTAGAGATTCGAAACCAATATAGAATAATTTTGGAGGTAACCACCCCGCCAAGAAGACTTACACGAAAACCCAGCCACAAACTGAGACTAATTGGAATGCAGGACAGCAAAACCGATATCCATGTAACCGTTGTGGACAGATCCACTCTCGTAGATTTTACTATGATGGTACACCAAAGAAGTGCTTCACTTGTGAGAAGACTGGTCATGTAACTCCCGATTACAGGAATAAGGGAGCAGGAGGACAACTAGTGCAACAATCATTTTAGAATGAGAGGCCGCTTGCATGTAACAGTAGACCAGCTCAGAGTCAGTATAATCGTCAAGGAGATCAGAGGCAGCCTACGGTCAACAGGGCACAAGGTCAAGGTGCAGTTACTTAGGGATGCGTTTATGCTCTTACTCACGAGGAGGCAGAAGCTTCACCATCTGTGGTACAAGGTACTGTCATCATATCATCTATTCTTATTAGGACTCTTATAGATTCAGGTTCTACATATTCTTGTGCTTCACCTGTGTTCTTTTATCATTTATCTGTCACGGTAGAACCTTTGGATATATGTCTCTCTGTGTCCACTCATGTTGGGAATACAGTATTATTGCATAAGGTATGTCATCTTGGAATAGTGGAGTTAGATGATAAGATGTTGCCGGTAGATCTTATATTGTTAGCTATTCGTGACTTTGATGTCACCTTGGGCATGAATTGGATTTTTAAATATCACGCGATCGTTGATTGCTATTATAAGAGGGTAGTTTTCAACATACTCGGCCAACCAAAGTTTTTCTTTTAGGGAGACGTGCGGTTGTCTTCCCTTTATGCAAATCGGATGTTGATAAAGAGTTGTGAATGCCTTTTGGCTTGTGATATAGGCACCAAGGTGCCAACGATGGAACTTGAAGAGCTTCCTATTGTAAGGGAACTTTCGGATGTCTTCCTAGAAGATTTATCTAGTATTCCTCCTAATCATGAGATTGAGTTCATGATCGATCTTCTACCTGGTAATATGGCTATCTCTAAGGCACCGTCCAGGATGGCACCCTTGAAGTTTAGGGAATTGTAGGCACAGTTGCAAGAGCTGTTGGATAGGGGTTTTATTAGACCTAGTGTTTCACCGTGGGGAGCTCCAGTTTTGTTTCTGAAGAAAAAGGATGGTTCTATGCAGCTTTGTATTGACTATACGGAGTTGAATAAGGTTACTATCAAGAATAGGTACCCCCTCCCGCGCATTGATGATTTGTTTGATCAGTTACAAGGTGCTCAAGTGTTCTCCAAGATTGACTTGCAGTTTGATTATCACCAACTAAAAGTTAAGGAGGCGGATATTTCGAAGACAATTTTCAGGACTCGTTATGGCCACTACGAGTTCTTGGTTATGCCTTTTGGTTTGACCAATGCTCCAGCAGTATTTATAGATTTGATGAATCAAATCTTCAA
>JAUTBS010161964.1:0-12169 GCA_032361285.1 Aequorea victoria | reverse complement strand
CATCATAACTCAGGGCCTCTTGGCCATTGGATCCAATATCGAAAATAGAGTCACCCAGGTTGGCGCCTGGGTTTGTTCCCAATACGATTCCAGTTAAGGTCACCGAATACACCCGGGTCGTACCTTAACCATTGAGTCAACTAGGGTTAACACGAGATTCAAACCGGTTATGTTCCCTAGCTGGCCAAAGTCATCTCCGTAGAGAACTATCCCTTGGACTTCATTCATATCCCAATAATCCTATATCATGATCACACCATATATAATAAAGAGTAATCATCTTTTCATTATATTTAAATCATTTATGCCATGGTTTTACAGAAGAGTATACCATATATTTTGTTTAAAACATTAAAACATATATATTTTTCTAAAAATATTTATGTAAAGAGTTTACATATGAAAGCATAAGTGAAAACATTTATGTAAAGAGTTTGTGTAATAAAGTTTAATTAAAAACATTTACGTGAAGAGATGGTATATAAAAGTTTAATTAAAAAATATTTAAAGTGGGTATAACTTTCTTTTTAAACAATTTTTTGGGGAATAAGGGGATTTATTTTGAAAGATATATAGCAAGAAATTTACTCACCTCAAGTCGAAGCTAGTCTCTAAGAAATGATAAAGCAAATAACCTCAACCTGATATGATACAATAATACGCAACATTAAACGAGGCTAAAAAACTACATAGAACTACCGAACGGTCCCTTAACCCATTTAATAGTTCCCATGTGTATTTCTAGTGTTAAATTAATCTTCAATTAATTTAATTTATCCTTTAAACTGATGCCCAAATAGGACCTAAGCATTAGAATTAACTTTAGTAATTTTATTTAAATTGTTCCGACAATGAGTCGACACAAACGGCCTCTGTGTCGACTCAGACAAGTCAAAAGACAAGGGTGAGTCAACACCACAGGGGCTGTGAGTCGACACCACAGAGGTTGTGGGTCGAGCTAGAGTGGTCTGACAAGGTTTCCTAAAGGCTGTGGGTCGACTCATGTGGTCTGTGAGTCGACCCATGGGGGTCTCAGGTGTCAAGGGTCGATGCCAAGGGGCTGGTGTTGACCCTTAGGCACCAAAAGGGCTCTGTGAGTCGACACACAGAGTTTGTGAGTCGACCCAAGAGGGAAGGCAGAGGCACAGGGTTGACTCAACATGGGTATGAGTCGACACAAAAGGTGCAAGGGTCTCGTCATGCTCACACGAGTCAACCCAAAAGGGTCTTGTATCGACTCCAGACAAGGCAGACTCCATGAGTCGACTCATGAAGGCCATGAGTCAACACCAAGGCACGGAGTCCTTCACCTACGTCATTTGGGTTGATTCAACCATCGTGTGAGTCGACCCAAAAGCTCACAACAACCATTAATGGCGCTGAAGCTTGGGTTGTTCTGGGTTTTCTTCATCGTTTCTCCACATTAATCATTAATTGTGTTGTTTTATCAAGTTTTAGAACGATCTAGACATATCATGTTAGTTAATTACAAGAAAATTTTATATAACAATTTCTCTGGTTGTTCATACATATATATATACCTATTACATAAAATATATATGTATATATTTACTATTATATATGTACATTTTGATTTCATATGCTACGATCTATTGTTCTAACGATATAATATGATAAGATTCTTATTTATCCGCATGCTTGGTGATCTAATATTTTAACTATGATCTAGTATTTGAGGATATATATATATATATATATATACATCTATGTTCTTTACAGCGTAAAACCAAAACAGGGTGTGTGACTTACTCGAAATCACCAATGGTGATAAAGGTCCAAAGGATGATGATGGTGATGACCTCGGTGGTCGCGCAAGGAAATGGCAGTTTTGGGTGGTGGCAGAGGTAGCCGGCAGTGATGGTGGTGAATAGCAGAAGGCAGCAGTAGTGGTGTGTGTGTGAGGAGCAGAGAGATCGCGAGAGAGCAAAGGTGCATAGAGAATTTTGAGAGGTAGAGAATAATATGGTTTCCTAAGGGGAGAGGGATCCCATATACTATGTATGAGAGGGCACGAAATCAGGGATGAGATCCCTGATTTCCCTCCACAACCTTATCATGCCATAACCGATCTACAAAAGAAGCGATACTGCTGACTGCTACGTCAACAGTTTCAAATTTATTTCCTTTTCAAATATCCTTTCTTTAATCAACTTAGTTTAATTAATAACATGATAATTCACTTTTAATTAACTTAATATTTCAAAACTTATTTTATCACCTTATTAAATCTTTGTATTTATTTAATTAACTCATTTGATAATTAATTGAGTAATTTATTGAATCAATAATTGTTTTAAATTTTTTAAATTTTATCGGGTTTTCAACTTTGGGTCGACTCGAGGTCGATACTGAGATAAGCCTGTAGGAGATTCCGAGAGATTATCTGTTTGGGTCGAGTCAAACCTTCCATAAATTTTAAAAAGTTTTTGTCTTCAGGACTGAGATAGTGATCTGTTTGGAAATTGAATTACTAATTCTTATGACCATTTATTACATGATTTTTTTTACCTAAAACAACTTCAAAAATTATTAAATATAAGATCAACTCCAATTATGGGTGTTAACCACAATAAATATAAATAGTCGTATAAACTATTTGAACATAATTTCATTAAAGCTTGTATCAAGAGATTTTCAATACGATACTTAATAATAGATACGCAAAATCATTTTAACTCGTCAATACTTTATTTGTTATCATTAAAATCAATTAAAGATTTATTTATTTAACCTTAGGGCTAACACCTATCTATATGCTTTGGTGAGGGTGGTTACGCCTCACAAAGGGCGCATGTTAGAATTTTCATCGCATCAGATGGCAACACGTGGCACAGAATAAGCTAGAAGAAACTGGATGGTTCCATGTCACACCTTGTGCCTCCCAAGTGACGTAGCGAGGAATGATTCATTGCATAAGAGGGTGACACATGGCACAAGAAGTTCTAGAGTTGCCACCTCAGCTAGTTGCGCCTCTTGCAGGACGTAGCTTTACTTAGCCTGTAGACTGTGGATTTTTTCTTTCGAGCATTGATTCTCGATTTTGGATTTGGTTATTTCGATGCAAATGAAATGTGTTTTTAAGATTATTGAGGCATTCTGGATGCAACAATATTGACGTTTTGGTTAGATTATCCCATCGGCATTGAGTTTTCAACCTGATTTGGATTTAAGAGTCATATTGTTAGAGTCTTGTGATCAATGGTTGGTCAGAATCTTGTTTGGATGAATTTTAAAATGAAGACTTGGAAAAATGTTTAGAGATTTTCCATCAACTTAGATCTTGGAAGTTTGTTCTAGATTGGTTGGTCTTGATACCAGGTTTTGGAAAAGTTACTGGATACCTGCCGAAACTGATTCACTGTTCAATTTTCGTTAAAATAGAATAGCTACCCAAGGGGCTAGGAGGATAATCTATGATTGATAACAAGAAAAAATAAGAATGTTTCACCTTTTGATGAAAACGATTAGAGGTTTTCTTAGTGGAAATGACTTAGATCGATCAGTTATTCAAATCGATCAAGGATGATTGTATTTGTTCATTAGCAATGGCTCATAAGAATAGAAGGACCTATTCAAATGGGTTGGAAATAAAGATTACCACAGTTGGTGATCAGAGGGGATCTGGTCATTTGAAAAAGACGTCCCGAACGATCAGGGGATTTGCTAGGTCAAGATAGACTATTGGACCATTAAATGTTACGATTTGGACGATCAGAGTTTATGATAACTAAAAAAAATGATTGGACTATTTAGGCCAAATGATTAGGTTAGAAAGATTAAAACATCCTTTTTAGGAATATCTGGATGATTGAACCATCAAATGTGATGATCTAGCCAATCGGGATTGATGATACAGACATGAAAATGATTGGGCCATTGGGCTAGACTATTGGTCTAAAAAAGATGATCAGGCTGTCATTTTTGGGCAATCTGGATGATTAGGTACTAAAATAGGCGATCATACCATTTTATAGGGATGTTCTAGATGGTCAAAAGGGAAAAGATCACCTTTTGGTAATGATCTGATGGGAAATCAAGGACAGATCACCATTAGTAACGATCAAAAGTAGTAAAGAGAACGAACAATCTTGAATGATGCAGTAAAGTGATTGAGTAATCTGATCGAGTGATATTCAATAAAGCAGTAAAGATCGGGTGATCTTGAATAAACCAGTAAAGAGATCGAGTGATCTAATAGAGTGATCTTGAAAAAAACAATAAAAAGATCAAGTGATCTAATAGAGTGATCTTGAATAAAGTAGTATAACCCAATCAGCGTCTGAAATCGTATCGACCTTCTTCCCGAACAAAGTTAGAAAAAGATCCTTTTAGAAAAGAATGTCCTCGATCTACATCTTTCAAAAGAAAAAGTTTGAATGATTGAACTTCTGAACTTTGATATTTCTCTCTTCTGACATTGAATGTTCTTCTATCTCCTAACCCTGAGCTCTGTTACCCGTTGTTGGGAAACAACACAAATAAGAACGAACCACAAAAGCATGAAGAACAAAGAATCAAAAATCACATGACACAACATGTACAGAGTTCGGTAAGGGTGCCTATTGTTAACTAAAGAATGACCCTTGAGGGGGGATGAATAGGGTCTTTTAAGGTTTCACGTGTTTTAAAAAATAATTTAAAACAACTAAAATCAAGCATTCAATATATATATAGATATTCACAAATAAGTAGAATGGAGATAAAGAGTTAGAGAAAGATGACACCGTCGATTTATAAAAGTTCGGCTATCGCAGCCTACGTCCACTCAAGCTCTTGTTGAAAAGTTTTCACTATCGATAAACACTTACGGGTGTGCTTCAAACCTTTTACAAAAATGCACCAAGCTGGATTCCAAAACTTTCAATCTTCTAGCACTTGTGATCTTTCCCTTTGTGTGTAACACTTTGTAATTTTTAAGAATCTAAATTACATTCTATTATGAATTAAGAAGAAATCTTACAAGTAACTTTTCTTGAGAATTGAGTGTAGGCGCGAGACATGTAACTTAAGTATAGGATTCGTTTGGAAGCCTAAGTTGGAATTTAAAAAAAAAAGGCTTAAGAAGATAACTCAAGTAGGTCTTAAATAATCTTACAAGATTATGTTCAAGAGATGAACAAAGATCCAACCATCAATGGAAAGAATCTAGGTAAAATTATGGAAGTTTAGAAACAAGTTTTGGCGTAATTCTCAACTAATGCCAGAAACATAAAAATTAAAATGGACCAAGTGGTGGAACACTTATAGAAACTTGGGCCAAGGCCCAAAACATTATGAGAATGTACAATATGGGCCAAACAAATATAATTGAGCCCAATTAAAGTAATGCCCAAAGTAGAAAAGAATAAAACAAGCCTAATGAGGCCCAATCTTGATTTGGAAACAAAAGAGGATATGTTTGGGATAATGGGCCAAAAAAATATGTAAGCCCAAAATAAAAATAAAAATAGGTCAAATTAATTAATTAGGGCCCAATGGGAATTAATTCATAAGCCCAAAAAAAGAAAGGGCCAAAAAACTTGAATTTTGCCCCAAAAGTTTAAAATTGACTCAAAACTCATTTTAATTCTCATGAATTTTTAAATAATAAATAAAATAATTAATTAGAAGCTTCTAGAAGCTCCCTTGGCCGGCTCCCCCATGATAGGGGGAGTGATGTAACTAAATTATGGATTTAAGAAAAGAAAAATAAAAGAAAAGTAAAAGAAAAGGAAGAAAAGATGGAAAAGTATGGTGATTGCTTCAAAGAATGATTTTCCTACATCATCTAAACCTTCTAAGTCTTCATTGAATAGTAGAAAGTACATGAGAGAGGACTTTATGAGAGGGGCTTGAAAAGACATAAATGAAATAAAAAGAAAAAGGAAAAAGAAAAAGAAAGTCTTCAAAAGTACCCTTAAATTTAGGGAATATGTTCTCCAATAAATAAAACAAGGCCTTAAGGCCTAAGAAAAATAGATTATTGAATCCAAACATATATTAGAAGTCTTGGAACCCAAGATTTAGTTGGATTGGAATCAAATTGAAAGAAAAAGAATTCAATTGGGAGTTGAGTTAGAACTAAATAAGGGGTAGTTTGGTCATTTCACCTCCAAGCTTTGCCTATAAATAGGAGACCCTTCCCAATACTTTAAAACATATTTCCACTCTCTCTCTCTCTCTAAATCTCATTCAAGAAGAAGAAGAAGAAGAAGAAGAAGAAGAAGAAGAATAAAGAAGAAGGAAGAGAAGAAATAAAGAAGAAAATGAAGAAATGAGGAAGAAACCTAAAATTAAGTCCTAGTTTCTTGAAACAAGAAAGACCATCAAGTAAGTGACCTTCAAAGACAAAGAAGAAATAAGATAAGAAATGTTTATAACCTTATGAAGAACATTTTATGTTGTGATGAAGTGTTTAGACATACTTTGGATGGGCCAAAAATAGGAAAAGTTGGAGGATTGTGTGTGATGGTTAGAGAATCCTCAAAACAATGTGGTTTTTAAGCTACTCCAAGAAATTCCGTGTGAACCAAACTTTTCTCAAATTAAAATCTGTTTCACACAGAGCCTCTTTAGGATGTCTTTAGTGTGTGTGATTTTTTGTTGGACCCAAAAATGTATTTTTGAACCCTTGCGCCATTTTTGGATGTGATCTAGGTGACCAAACTTAGAGTTTCATACTTAACTCAAATTCTATTAAGTTCTAATCTCAAGTGGACAAATGGCTAGTTATTTAATTATTCTAAGTGTTGAACTCTTGTTTAATACTATTAGGGTTATGTGATTCAATTTATAGGGTTTGATCGCTTAGTAATTTAATTAGGGTTGAATTACGCCTAGGTTAAAATACCGGCGAAAAATGGGTATTTACACTGGAGACTTTGGAACGCAGCTTGGTGAGTCTTCTGTAAGAAGCTAAAGCGAAAATCACAAGTGCTAGAAGCCTGGTGGCTTTGGAATGCAGCTTGGTGATAGTTTGTAAAAGGTTTGAAGCATGCCCATAAGTGCTCTCAGATAGTGAAAAATCTCAAGGGGAACTTGAGGAGTAGACGTAGGCTGAAATAGCCGAACCACTACAAAAATGATGGTGTCATCTCTCTATCTCTATCTCTTTACTGCCATTATAATTATCTGTGATTATATATATCTATCTTTATATATATATTGCTTATATTGTTTAAATTATTTTTTAACTAAAACAATTTTTAAAAGACCCTATTCATCCCTCTTGTAGGGTGATTTTTCGAATAACAGGTACCCTTTTTGCGGAGGAAGAGGTTAGCCCGTACAGGGAAGCCCTTCTGGCCTTTGAGGCAAATGCATTATTGTTACTTATCAAACCATGATATTTATAGACAAATGAACGATTCTCGATTATATGACACCCACCAATTCGATTGGGGTCGTAATAATCTTGAAATGAAGGTTTGATACAAACTGGAGTCGCTACTTGGTTTTAAGGTCCAAGAATCTATGTGTGACTCTCGTGGATTAGGCTTTGTCCTTTTATCACTACAAATCAAGTTCAGGGGCTAAGGTACCAAGTGAGAAGGTGTTAGGTACCCACTTGTCTAACCTCATGGTCAGCCTCTACTCTTCACTATCGGTTCTCGAGTTTAGTTCATTTACCTAACTAATGGATGAATACTAAATGGCATGACTAGGTAGGCTCACGTTCAAAAATATTTTAGAACAAACAAGAGGGTCGTGGCCATACCTTCATCTCAAGCATGCAAAAAGTGTAAAACAAAGCACACTATCTAGAAATAGGATCCCAAAGATTCATAATCTTTTATCATTTTCGGAATAACTAAAAATAATTATTAGGTTTTTATCTTCACTATTTACCTAATGACTAACATAACAATCATTCAAGTAACCTATAAGTTCAACCAGAATGGTGCCTGTGTGCATGTTCATTTCAAAATTTTATTGCTAAACTAAATGGGAAACCTAACATCATGGTACTGCATTTTTTTGTGCACCAAATCGCATGCTACTAGGTTAAATAAGTGATGAATCCTAACATGACATCTGTCATGGTATTTATGAAAAATTAACATTCTAGCATAAAAAATATTTTTTGAATGATATTCTTGTAAATCTCTCTAAAACAATACGCACTTTTAACATATAATGTCGAAAAAATAATTTTTGGGCCCGGGATACCCCGAAATGGGCCTAGGCGGGCTGGATTTTAAAAACTATCTAAATTTTAGAAATTTTTAGAAAATTGGTAGGCTAACATCCTAAGGCCCATAAACATTATTAAATAGATTTTTATTTCATGAAATATGCAAACGAGCCCCACACGGGTCTCGCGTTGAAAACGGACGTTCTTCAGAGGAACGTGGTGAAAATGAATCATGCGATGATTGAAAAAACTCAAAATTGCATGATTTGTGCATTAATTTTCTCAAATGTTATTTTGAATTCATAAAAACACGTAATCAATATGACAAAACGCAATTTCTTGATAGAAAAATGTGAAATTTGATGGAAAATCGATCGTGCGTCAAAACAGACGCCCGAAAGGGTTTTCATGCAAATATGGAAATGGTTCATGAACATTATTATAAATGATATAGAATTAACTATAAATAATTAATATATTAGATCTGGGCCATATTTATTTTGAAAAATATATTTGTAAGAAAGATTCATGTGGATGGCACCCGGGCCCACATGGATTCGGTGTCATAGATCGACGACCCTCTTACGGCTACATGGATATGTATGATGTATGAAATAAAACACTATTATAACTATGAAACACGGTAAATAAAATGTTATGAGTAGTTACCTTGACCCGTAGATCGCCGATTAGTCTGGCACACTCACGTATTTGATCTTTGAATTTGAACTCATGAACCTCGTTCTCGAACTCGCCGACACTCGTAGACGCTCAAAGCTTGTATGGAAATCAAAAGACCAGAAGAAAAAAACTTGAAAGAGGCTTACCAAATTAGATCTCTACGAACTCCTCTCCTGGATAGAATTTTGCGACGTCGTAGAGTTTTTCCTCGAATTTGATTCGGAGACTCGATCGTACTCAAACTTTGATTTGAATTGGATTCAACTTGAGGTGAAGATATATATTTATAGGACTCCAATACTGATGGATTTTGGTTCAAAATGAACTAATCGGATCATATTACAAAATTTAGCCAATCAGAAAGAGTCTCGGGTCAAAAAGAATTCGTTCGGGCCAAGACTCTGCCCAGAGGGCCAGTTCGGCCATCCTGCCTTTTCCCCAATGGTTGGTCCGGACATGGGGGATTGGTCCTCTCTTTGGGATGGTCTGGCCTTCTTGGCTCGAGCCCCGAGGTTGGGTCTGGCCATTGGGCTTTTCGAGGGCTATTTCGATCTTTTGAAGGGGTTTGAACATCTAGAAAGCAGAGGAGGATCGTCCAACTTTCAAATAATGAAATGAATGATTAAAAACTCATTTTTTGAAGTTTTAATTTGATAGAAAACAAGATTTGATTGAGGGTAAAAATGTCTTTTGAAGAGGTTTGGTTGAAAAACATTGGAATGGAGTCTAGGGGAATTCCAGAAAGCAAAGAAGGCTTGCCCAAATTTCTGAATCTTAAACTAGAGGGCTTAAAATATACATTTTGAGTTTTTTTGGATTGAAAACAAGATTTGAGGGATGGGTAGATGACTTTCGAAGAAAATGTGTCAAAAACCGTCCGAAATGGAGAAGGGTCTAGGCCAGGAAGTGAAGAAAGCCCACCCTGACTTTCAAAAACTAAACTAAAGTGTTAAAATATATGTTTTGAAGTTATTTTGGTTACAAGGTTCAATAGATTGGATGATGGTTTTCAAAATAATTGCGTCGAAAACTGTTGGAAACAGAGAAGGTTTGGATGAAAATTATGCTTTGAGCGCTTCTCGTATCGGTTTGTTCTTGTCAGAGGTTATTCTCATTCTCAAGAATATTCTCATCATCAAAAAATACTAATTGGCGGCCCTGTGCATTATGCCCCCATCAAAATAAGGTATCTACAGATGCCCCTCTTTGACAGAGCTTATGCAGCTCCAAGCGTGCACAAGAGCGAATGGAAAAGTGGAAGATAGAGTATTTTGACAAGGCATAAGGCAAGGGGCTAGAAAACAAACTCATCAATGTAAAGATCTTTGCCGCACCCAGGTATCTTTAGGGTTGCTTCAAAGCCTAAAGTATCAAAACATCAACAAAAACTCAAGGAAAGGCCCAAGTATCATTAGGGCACAGACCTAAATCTAAATTAATCGCACGGGGAGGGAAAATCCTTTATTTCATCTGGACATCTTTAGGATTGCTTTTAAAGAATAAATCATTAGAACTCTGTCATGTCCAAGCATCTTTAGGATCACAAGGCAGAGATTTCAACCGTGCCCAAGTACCTTTAGGGTAACGTTCGAAGAAAAAACATCAAAGGGGTAAGATCTCTGTCGCATCCATGTATCTTTAGGATTGCTTTTAAAGAATCTTAATGATAAGAACTAGTGGTTCTACCACCATTCAAATATGTAGTAGTTCTATTGCCATTCAAAAGTCCTCAGATTTTAGTGGTTCTACCACTATTCAATGTGTTAGCAGTTCCACTGAAACTCAAGTTCCATCACACGATCATAATTGCTCCGGTAATGTGGTGACGCGCCCTCCATGTTTTGCACATTTTGATATTGGAAATCCTCTAAAACATGACAAAGACTAGTGGTTCTAGCACCATTCGAACATGTAGTAGTTCTACTGCCATTCAAGGTCCTCAGACTTTAGTAATTCTACCAATATTCATGTGTTAGTAGTTCCACTGCCATTCAAGTCTTGTCACACGATCGCAGCTGCTCAGATAATGTGGGGATGCACCCGCCACGTTTCTGCACATTCTGGCTTTGGAAAATCTCTAGAAGCCTGACCTCAATTGCACTAGAGTGTGGTGGCATACCTGCCACTTTCATCACATTCTAAGTTTGGTGGCATACCTGCCACTTTCATCACATTCTACGTTTGAAAGACTTCATTATTTGACTCTTACGCCAGCTCAACCTCAATCGTGCCAGAATGGGATACTCAAACATTTTGGGTTTAAAAGACTGGGTAAGCTATGACCTCAGTCACTTTGGTAATGTGGTGGCGCACCCACCACGCTCTGCACATTTTGACTTTAGAAAACCTCTCTCTTTGACTCTTATGGTAACCCGACCTCAGCCGCGCCAGAATGAGACACTCACACATTCTGGATTTAAAAGACTACATAAGCCACGACCTTAGTCACTCCGGTAATGTGGTGGTGCACCTACCACGTTCTGCACATTCTGGCTTTAGAAAACTTCTTTGTTTAACTTTTATGGCAACCCGACCTCAATCGCGCTAGAATGGGATACTCACACATTCTGGATTTCAAATACTGCGTAAGACCACACTGTTGTGTTTTTATATAAAACCAGTTTCAGACATTATATTATTTTTTAATAATATTTGATTTTGTCTCAGCTCATTTATATCTGTATTTGTGAAAAATATATTATTAATTATTTATAATTAATATACGGAATGTCGGTTGTTGATACCTGGATTTGAATGGCTCAGCGTCGACCCTGTGGCCTGAATCCTTCGTCTTCTCGGGCAAGGAGCCTGCACAAAACAGAAACTAGGCACCGGTGTGGTATCGGCCTAGGAACCTCCGATACTTAAGTCAGTAGGGGTTTCTTTAGGCTTAGGAGAAAAAGAATATGCTGTAAAAATATAATGGCGTACCTTTTTCTCTTCTTCTCGTTGAATTTTTATAATGTAGTATGGTTAGGGAACCCGTTAAGGGAATCCCTGATATTCCGGGCTCTCCCATGATCTTTGGGATGCGATAATGATCGCGTATGGAAGCTTGCCTTAACCGAGCGAGAATCTCGGGATCTGCGCTGATCCAGCCCTTTGGATATGGCAAGTGGGAGAGATACGCGGCTACTTAGGCGGCGTTGATATCGGGAATAACCGTTCTCCCGAACCCGACCAGTTATGCCTGTTGGTCTGATCGGGCATTGGACCAGCGCGGTCGGCCCTTTATATCCTTCGGTCGGCATCGTTCCTTGAGAGTCCTCTCGACTCATTTGATGGCTGAAAGTGGTCGGCCCATAGCTGGGCCCCCAAAGTGCGTCCTCCGTGTGGACCACTGGCGTGATCGGG
>JAUTBS010161963.1:0-19641 GCA_032361285.1 Aequorea victoria | reverse complement strand
ATTGGAGCCCGTGCGTGTTCACTACAAGCCCACAAGATTTTCAGAAGAATAGCAAAATCAATTTTTAGGTAAAGGGTCCGCCATTGAAGGCATTTGGAAACGGAAGCGAGAGAGATGTCGGTTCTGTGTTCTTCTTCACAAGTCGATTTGATTTTTTGAGGAGGAGCGCTATCAATGTCAAACCCAAATACCTCGCTCCGCTCGTCAATGGGGGCTCTGTCTTGTACCTCCTGCTTGGCCCTCTCAGACGAGTTCCGCCGGTAATCTCGTATTCCTCCTCTCTCGGCGAAAAACCACTACCACCTCCATCGCTCACGCCACCACCACCACACCACAGTGTTGCAGCAGCTCCACCACCACAGTTTCTTCCACCGTTCAGCTTCGCCGACGCGTCGCCGACGCGCGTGAATCTACACTGGGGAAAAGAGAGAGAGAGAAAGAGAGAGAACAGAGAGAGAGAAAGAAGAGAAGCTCAAAATCTGGGTATGGTGGTGACGAGGGAGGGCAGAGGTGCTAAGGGTATGTTTGATCAAATGGTATGTTTGATGAAAGGGTTCTGTGTTTGATGAAAGGGCATTTTGGTCATTTCAGTAGCTAAATAGACGGCAATTAATGTTGTTGTCTGACAGGGGGTGTAATTGTAATTTCGAAGAATAGAGGGGGTCTTAAGTGTGACTACCTTTAAATGGAGGGGTGTAAGTGTAATTAACCCAGTATTTTTTCATTTTTAGTGGGTACAAATACAATAATACGAGATAAAAATACTAAAAATATTTTTACATTTTTAGAGGGGTATAGACACTAACGGGCACTACGTTGTCTTGATTTTTAGATGATGTACAGTAAAAATATAAGAGTAATATAGTGAGATTTTAAACATTTCGGTTGGGGAAGAGTCTCCCACTGGGCATTTATTGATTCCGCCACTGACTATAATATAAGCAAATACAATAATAAGAGAGATAAAAATACTAAAAATATTTTTACATTTTTAGAGGGGCACAGATACTAACTGTTAGATGCTTTAAGGGCCGATAACAGTCACATTATTGTATTTGTGCACAGTTAGTATCTGTGCACAGTCTCCCACTGGAACATAGCGGATAACAGTCTCCCTTAAAGCATATCCAACAAGGTCTCTTTATGAAGTATGTTAGCTAAAATAGCTAGTTAATGCAAATTTGTAGTGTTCCAACAGACTATCTATCACATTAGTTATTTTACAGTTTGTAGTTTTGGCTAGTTAAATTTTGTTAGCCAATTTAATTTAACCAATAGGAATATGCCACATCACCAATTATGTGGTGAATCTGGTGTTGTATTTTTTGTGTACTTTATTTAGTCAAAATGTATAGTAATGTTATAGCAGATGCATAAAAATTGAGTAGTTAAAATAAAATTTTAATTTTTTAATCTATTTTAGCTAGGCAAAATAACTATTAGTATTTGGAGATGCTCTTAGAAAGTCCAATCCAAGGATGGGGCATCCTCAAGAGCGTTGCTTGGCCCACCACTGTTATAAAAGTCCACCACATGGGCACCACTGTTATAAAACTTTTGTAACTGTTATAGAACTTATGTAATTGTTATAAAACTTATGTAACTGTCACAGTTTTTTTTTTTCTTTTTCTTTTTAAATTTGCACTATCTCTATTTCATATCTTTTTCTATAACTCTAAAACCCTAATTCAATTTTGTGTAACCGCTTAATTTTTTCTCAAAATTTTCACTTATCTCTCCCTCCCCTTTTTCGAAACCTAATTTCAAGTATTTCATTTGATTTAATTTTTTTTTTCTTATTCATTTTTTTTTGCAAAAAATTAACAATTGCATGCTACAAATACTAGTATATATGTATATATACACATACATATACACTATAATTGCTTCTTTTTGTGTCTTCACCTCATTTTGTCTCTTATTTCATGTATTTTCTTGAATAAAACTTTTGGGGATATTCCAGCCACCAAATGTATTATCTCTTTTGTTCTTCCCCTTACATTTTGAAACATAAAGATTTGTATGATTTAAGTTTTTTTCTTCTTTCTATTTTCTTTTTTCCTTGTTTCATGTTCAGGGTATCATACAGAGATGGTGTAATGGAGCATGAGCCCAAAGCATGTGCTGCTGTATAGGGGACACAGATCATGGTATGATTTTTGACCTTTGTTCGTGTCGCCTGCTTTCTTCTTAGTGACAACATTGTGATTTGAGAGTTGTGGCATTAGAATAATTCAATGATTAGATAGAAATTAGAAAAATCAAGAGAATTCAACAATGTAGGTGAGAATGAGGAAATAAAATGACATGGGAGAACTTTTTTATTTTCCATAAG
The DNA here is from genome assembly GCA_032361285.1 of Aequorea victoria. Classification (NCBI taxonomy): domain Eukaryota; kingdom Metazoa; phylum Cnidaria; class Hydrozoa; order Leptothecata; family Aequoreidae; genus Aequorea; species Aequorea victoria. Next base: position 17,306 of record JAUTBS010161963.1, on the reverse strand, counting down.
TTATAGGATTACTTGGGATGAATTAACTAGATTCGGAATGAATAGGGAGCTATTTACATTGTAATCTAAATTAATAATTTATTCATAATTTGAATTTTCTGAGACGCTATGGGTTATGAGTTTTAATTGGGTATTTCATGAAAATGTTCTTATGCATATCTAAATATTAAAATCTTTGACAGTTTAGGTTTCTATTGTCATCTATTTAATTTATGCATTTCTTCAGATTGAAAATTTATTTTATAACATGACTGCTCGGAGAAAAACACTTCAGAACTCTCCCGATGATTATCCAAAAATAATAGACCTACTAAGCCGGTTTGCCATTCATCACATAAATGTGAGCTTCTCTTGCAGAAAGGTTAGTCTATGGGCTTAATTTTGTGAACTATATTTTCCTCCCTTCCCAATTCTTTCTATTAAATAGAAAACTCACATTAACCTTTGTATTTGTACTTAGCATGGAGCTGCTAGAGCAGATGTTCATTCAGTTGCCACAGCCTCAAGGCTCGATGCAATCAGATCTGTTTATGGGGTCTCAGTTGCTCGTAATCTGATGAAAATAGAAGCTTCGGATGATGATCTATCTAGTTCAATTTTCAAGATGAATGGTTTTATCTCCAACTCTAATTACATTGCCAAGAAGATAACAATGGTGCTTTTTATAAATGGTATGTGTGCATATTCCATATTACTTATAAAAAATTTAAAAATGTGTCCATATTCTATATGTACTGGAATTGATAACTAATGGTCTTATTGATTGAAATGCATTGAAGCTTATCATCTTAGATACACTTATGTTCTATAATTTGAATGTGACTGTTATCGGCTATGTTCCAAGCATTCGGGAACTAGTATCGGTGTGTGGGTGTGTGTCCAAGTATCAAACTTCTATAAATCTTAGAATTTAAGATATATATATGTATCCAAACATTAAATGGGATTTAGGAGATAAATTGAAACCTTATCTCCCATCCTTATGGATGACTCTAAGTTTGTCTTTATTGGCAAATGTGAGATGCTCTTTCTTCTTCAAACATGGTAAATTTTTGGAGGATCTAATTTTCTAATTTGGGTATGGAGGTGTGAACCGAAGTCCCACATTTCCCGGGTACGAAAGTAATGTGCACTATATAACCTTGAGGGCACCTTTATCTCAATAGGTAGCTTTTGGGGTTGAGTTCTACCGTGTAACATAGTATCAGATCCGGAGTACTCAGGGATGGGTAAGATGCTTGTCCCTAGCCTGTGCGCGGCAGGTGTTGCCGAGTGAGCACGATGAGCGTGAGGGAGGTGAACCGAAATCCCACGTTGCCTGTGTATGAAAGTAATGTGAACTATATTCGAGGGCACTTTTACCTCAATAACTAGTTTCTGGGGTTGAGTTCTATCCATAACCATGTAAGAGGGGTTTCGACCTATATCCATACCCTTGTCTTTGACATATCTGGTTGATTCAGGTACACTGGGTGGTAATAATAGTCTGTCATGCAAATAGATGTTAATGGGGCATGTTCTATTGCGGCAAATAGGCAGATCATACAGAAGAAAATGATGGCCTGGACACTCATTCTGAAAATGAACTAGAACTGAACACAAACACCTGCTAAAATCTGGTATTAGATCACTAAAACAATTAATTTGCTGAGATCACATAACATTGTGTGGCTAATAGACGTTGGGCGAGAATCCTGACATTTTTTAAGCTCCATGTCCCTATAACAAATCAAAGTTTCTGGTTTCCTCCTTTAACTCTAAATTGGAGCAGTTGTGTAACTTCTACTCCTAGTCTCAAGATTTCGATAACCAAGTCTTGTAACAATCAATTGGAGCAGTTATTGTTGAACCTCATTGCTTTTATATTGCTCTCTCACTTTTCCAATATCCCGGCTTTCATGGCATTTTCAACTTGGTTTCCTGAATCAAATAACTGCTCAAAAGTTGAGATCGACATCGCAATGAGATGCTTGACATAATATGGCAACAAATTCTTGATGACCATTCGAACCTGATCTTTTTCGGTGGGCCGATTTGACATAATTGCAACCTTGACTCTCCATCTTTTCAGAAATTCAGCAAATGTCTCCTTTGAGTCTTGACACGTGGTTACCAACTCTTGTGTGGTGACGTCCAATTGAAGGTGAGTATTGAGTCACGATAACATTAGCTATATCTAAGGGTGTAAAAATGGCCCGGCCCGAACCCGCCACTATAGCAGCCTGCTTGGCCGAGCCTGAAGACCCCTGAGCTAGGCGTGGGCTGAGGTGTTGAAGCCCGGACCCCAGCCCGTCCATCCCGGCCCATCCATCCCGGCCCTAGGCCCGAAGTATTTGTCAAAAAAATTATTTTAATATATTTATGTTTTTACTTTTGAACTTTAAATTCCATGTCTATTGTTTGAATTTCAAATTCAATTTAAAATTAAAAGTTTGATTTATAATTTTTAATTAGAACTTGTTAATTAAAAGTTAGATTAGTTAAAATTAAAACTTCAAATTAAATTTTTTTATTAAAGTTTTTAATTTTTAAACTAAAACTTTAATTAAAAGTTGTATTAGTTAACATTAAAACTTTTTAATCTTTAACTTCAAATAAAAACTTTTTACTTCTTAACTTCAAATTAAAAGTTTCATTTAAAACTTTTAAGAAAAGCTTGTTAATTAAAAGTTATTCAAAGTAGTCAATTAAACTTTGAATTTAAACTTTTTAATTTTGAACTCCAACAAAAAAAGAAACAAAAAACCGGGCTGGGGCCACCCAGAAGCTTGTTGTTTGGCCCGCCCAAAGCCCGAGTCTGAGGCTGTAGGGCCTAGGGTTGGGCATGGGCCTACCATTCTCACTTTCGGGTTGTCCCTGTGCGGCCCAACCCAAAATTTGGTGGGAGCCCGCCAAGCTTGGGCAGAGCCAGCCTGGGCTGGGCCGGGCTAAAATTACACGCATAGCTATATCTTTTCAAGTTTGGGTCTTAACAGGACCCAAAGTCAGAAACCATCAAAGAGTAGCTTCTGTGAGGGTTCTTTGAAACAATTGGGCCAATAACTCGTTATCAATACCCATGGGCCTAAGAACGTCCACATATATCCTCAAGTGAGTCTTTGGGTCCCCGATCCCGTCGAATTTGTCAAGATCAGGCATTTTGAACTTTTCACGCAACCTATCATTCGGGAACAAACACAGTCCTTCGATATCGAGCATGTAGTCGTCAATACCCTTGGTCCTTCGAAGCACCATCTCAATCTTATTCAATTTGGTTTTCATGGCTTGGTCTTCCACAATGGCAGCTGTATTGTTGGCTTGGGGTAGGTTGTGGTTCACAGGGTGTGTTGATGATTTGGTTGATAGGTTGGTTAAGAGGTGCTGGTATGCTAGCAGCTTGGTTGAGATTAGCTGTTTGGTTGGGCGAGGTAGGTAGGTTGGCTGCTTGGTTAGGATTTGCAGCATTAGAATTTCCAGGGTTCAGTTTAAACACATCGGGAACTTGGCCTACCGGAACTTGGTGAGGAAATTATGGGTCAATTGGTGCTTGGTATTGGAGTTGTGAGTTTGGAAATGCCAGTGGGTTTTGAGCTTGAAGGGTCAACTGAGTTACGGACGACTGTAGGTTCGCCATTGCATTTTGCATATCCATCATCATTTTGACCATATCTTCTATAGTAAGTGTATCCTCAGCCATTGATTCAGAACTTTATTCTTCGAAATTTCTTTCTAACCTTCTCGGGATTGGATCATGGATCTAAGGGAACTTGTATTTTTGTATCTTAGAGCTTTGCCCAATCTGAGAGAATATTCGCCCTACTTTAGAACGAGCCCGAATCACTTGCAGTATCGTAACACGTTACACACGCCACACACAAGCAGACAAACAACATGCCTAACCAGGATTGTTTTCCTAAGGAAAGGTTCTAATTGATTCACTATATGAACTAAAGGTTGGTAGTCGCTTCGGGTCATCACCGGGATAGAATTTCAGTATACATTATCCATTCCAGGGTGTGCGCAATGCACACTTGTTTTGATAAGCGTATGCTTACATCCTTCTGATATACCTTGAAGGTATGAGTCCCGAGAGGTGGCTACTTTAGGTTTGATCCTAAGAGGCTTTAAGGTCAGAAAGCCGAGACTCCTAAATACAAAGAAAATATGAATAAACTTAAAGAGTGAACCAATGACGCTTTGAAGTCTAGCCCTCTTAACTAGTCTTCAGCGGAGTCACTATTTGTAGGTACTCCCTTCCCGCCTCGCGGCGTTAAAAGTTCCCTACTGGGGGATGAAGCCCTTTTGGCTGAGATTTTTTATTTGTTTTAACCTTGACGTTTGCAGATAGATAATCAAGTCTTAATCAAACGACCTTCGTCAATTTCAAGTACGGTCGTTGGATCTTGAAATGAAAATCTAAAACAAACTGGAGTCGCCACTTGGTTTTAAGGTCCAAGAACCTATGCATTGGCTCTCTTTGGATTAGACTTAGTCTTTTCATCACCACAGATTGGGTTCGGGGGCTAAGGTACCGAGTGCGAAGGTGTTAGGCACCCACTCTGCCTAACCTTATGGTTAACCTCTACTCATCACCATTTGTTCTCATAATTTAAGTCTATATACCTAATTAATGCATGAATGACAGACAAACTGACTAGGTAGGCTCACTTTTTTGAAAACAAGCATTTTAGGAAGATCAAGAGGGACCGTGGCTGTACTTTCGTCTCAAGCATGCGAAAAGATAAAAGAAAGCACACTATCTATGGGTTGAACCCTAGAGATTCATAGTCGTTTATCACCTTTCAGAATAACCGACTACAATTCATAGGTTCCTATCTTTTTCTACTTACTTACTACCAGACAAGCAAACATTTCTCTAACCTATTGTTCAACTAGGGTAGTGCTCGTGCAAGTTAGTTTCAACAGTTAATATCAGATTCTAGACTAATCTTAAACACAAGGTCTCTATCATGCAACATTTCATTTACTAATGATATTTTTAGGAAAACAGCTAGTCCTAAACATGGTTTCTAACATGCAATGTCAAATATGATTAGTATTTCTAGAACGACAATAGAAAATCACATGATTTAGGCATATAATGACAAAAACATAATTTTTGTGCCGGAAAACCCCGAATGGGGCCGAATGTAGAAAAACGACTATTTTTTACAAATCTTCACAGATGTTAGCCTAAAGCATATAAACATTAAAAAGATAGTTTTTTAGACCATAAATCATGAAAACAGGCCCAACTCGGGCCTCTTGTAAAAAATCGACACTGTTCGAGAAATGTTAAAAAACACGGAAATGAACCATGGAATAGTTAAAAAAAAGTTTAAAAACATTAAGAACATTTGATTTAGGCCTTAGATGACTTGAAAACATATTTTGAAAGCATAAAAGCATGCAAGGGTCAGACCCTTCGGGGGTCGGAACCCACTCGACCCTTCAGGAGCCGGGTGTCGGAAACTGACACTATTCTAAACTGACTACATAACTAAGAACAATATTCAAACTAACTAGAAACTAACTATAAAAGCTAAAAACTAAAGAAAGAAAGCGAAAAACTAAAGAAGAGAAAAAGAACGTACATTGACTCGGAGATCGCAGATCAACCTGGCGCCCTCAGGATTGCGAACTCTGAAGTGAACGAGGAAAACTCCTTCTGGACCTTCTCGACATTCGAGCGATCAAAATATGAATTAGTTCTTAAAACACGAATTCTGCAACTCGTAAGTCGCTGAATCCTTCGAGTACTCAAAGGCGTTATCTAGTTTTTAAAACTTTGAATCGATTGATTCTGAACAAATTGAATGAGGAGGTGAATGACCCATTATAGAGTGGTTGGAAAAGGGTTGAAAAACTCTGAATTTCGATGTGGGATGGGGGTGTGACAAGACACGACCAATCAAAAAGAGTCCTAGGTTGAAAAGGAGCCCGATCGGACAAGGACAGGCCGTGAAGGCCGGTCCAACCTTACTGGCTTGGGCCCTGAGGGTTGGTCCGGCCTTCGGGGCCTCCAGCGGGTCGGTTTGGTCTTTTGTGGGGTTTTGGGTGTCCCGAAAAGTGACAAGGGCTTACCCGAACTTTAAAAACATAAACTAATGGATCTAAAACACATGTTTTGAAATTGGTTTGATTGAAAACAAGAGTCGATGGATGATAAAACTACTTTTGAAAAAGGTTTGTCGAAAGCCGATCGAAACGGAGGCAGGGGCGTCCCAAAAAGTAAAAAGGATTTGCCCGAACTTTTGAAATATCAAGAGAAGGGTTAAAACATATGTTTCAAAGTTGTTTTGGTCTAAAATAAGATTTGGTGGGTGAGAAAAAGGCTCTTGAAAAAGGTTTGCTGAAATTGTTCGAAACGGAGAGGGGTTTGAAGGGAAACATAACTTTGAGTGACTCTCGAATGGATTCATTCTTGTCGGAAACTATTCTTATTTTCGGGAACGTTTTCATCATCGGGCAGGGCTAACCGGCGGGTCAATGCATCATGTCCGGTCAAAATTGGATGTCTACAATGTGCAAATTGAGTAAAGCGAAAAGTGTGGACTGAGTGCACTCAGCAATTTTGACCCATTTTCAAAGTGAAATATGAATCTGGTCAGTGTGTGGGGATTTGATTGGAAGGCCTGAACCATTTAAAAGATGATGTTTCTAGTTTGAAAAAAAGGCACATAATCCCGAGTTTTCTGATAAGATTTTTTTTTCTTTTTTTGGTGAAGGGTGTCAGAGCTGCCTGCAACTTCCCGAGGAAATGTATTTTGGACCTTTTTACTTCTTGACCATTTTTTTTCCTCTTTCAAGGAGTCTTTAAGTTCTCAAGGTAAATTTACGATTCTTCCTAGTTATATGCAATCAAAGTCTTTATTTTCATTAAGTATATTGGAAATATAAGATAACTAACGAATTATCCGCTTCAACGACACTCTCAACAATAAATTACAACCCATGTTTTAAATGAGTGTCTATCTAATTGTACACAATACAAACTTAAAAACTCACGACTACATAATCCAAACGCACATCTGTAGAATATAATTGAGCCAAATTTAATTATTACATCAATATGTTTCATAGCATAATCAAACCCAACGATTAATTGTAACAAAAAGTGTGATTTACTGAAAAAAGAGAGCCAAATGGAGATTACAAATAAATATCCCATAAATCAATCTTATAAGATGGGAAAAAAATCCATCCACAAACTTGGTAAAGATTTAGAGATTTTGCCAAGATTTAGAACTTGGTAAAGTTCCAATCATTTTTTTTGCGATGAGAGGAGGTATTTGAAAAAACAAGCTTCCTAAACTAATCTTAACCATTGACTTTTTTAGATGAGAGGGACAAATTTCACATCAACCTTTATGAATTAGGTTTGAAATTTTAAAGAGAGAGAGAGAGAGAGAGAAAAAAATAGTTGGTAAACTTCTTGCTTCCTTTACCGTTAAATGAACTCCTTGCTTTCTTTATCGTTAGATGAAAAGATATAGGGTAAATTAAACCTAGCCCCCCCCTGCATATTTTGAATATATCACTGTCTTTACTCTCTAAAATACTACTGCACTCCTTTACTTTACAAAAATAAGTAACACTTTACCCCTTCCATTAGTTGACCTAACAAAAACCTGTGATATCTAGAAGAAATAATAGAAAATGCCAAATTTACCCATCTATACACCATTCCATCACTGTACTTACATCGTCTCCACCGCCACTCCAAACACCCCCGCACCCACCCACTGGATTAAGCCTAAAGCCCATCCCTACCAGGGTTCTAAATCGCAGTTTCGGTATCAGTATCGGTATCGGTGATACGGCTATGTATCGGGTAATATCGGACAGTATCAGCTGATACATTGGTAAATATCGGTATCGGCCGATACGATACGTAACGGCCGATATTTAAAACCTTGCACAAAGCATTAGCTATAAGGCCATCAGTTCATTAATTAGCAATCATTAGAGGGTTGATGTCAATGTATAAACGAGTGAGTTTGAATGAAAGTCAAAGACATTTCTTTAGGACATTATCTCTTGCTTTATTGTAGCTTGTAGCCATTGAAGTAGGCGGTACCGTTGTAGGTTGATATAAGTGAAAAACTCATTGCTAACAAGTTATTCATTTGAGAACTGAGAAAGACCCTAGCTGGATGAATTGTCACATCATTTGAGATGTGATATTTGGGTCATAATTATCCAAGTGCAATGGCGCAAGGGTAGTTTGATTAGCATATTCTTGAATGGTTAATATTGAAATACCTATATGCAATATTTCAAGAGAGGGATTACTCCCCCTCAACTCCTAGCTGTATAAAATATTACCAAAGGAACTTTTAAGCCTATTCAAAGGTCTGTCTACACAATCAAAATGTCGACGGTTGGTTTTCCTCCAAATGAGCCGCATCAAACAAAGTGGGAATATTAATCCTACCATCCCCTATGTTACATGGACTCTTCTAAATGTATAAAGTATTCGTCTTCGATACTCGACACTTAGTGTACTATAGAACTATATATAAACTCTCATATTATGCATGAAATGTTTTATGAAATCTTATAAACATTATTTACCCTAGAAAATAAAAGAAATATAGTATGGAATATGAATATTTTGTCGTGTTCCAGTATCCTTTATATGAGAATTAGATGAACTCGACACTAAGACACAACACCCGATACCGGTACCAAAGTGCATGTAACATAAATCATCCCATATAAGTTAAAGTTGATTTGAGAGTTTTTAGATCAAACTGATTAGGATGCCGCACGTCACTGTTAAAGAGTTTTTAGATCTGGCTGATTAGGATGACTCACGTCACTCTTACTTTATCAGGGTTGGAACTTGGAAGTATATGATTAAATTGTCATGCCTAGTGAGTTTGGGGATATGGTTCTAAATTTAACTGGAGTTGGAAGGTGTTGACCAAGTAGCATGGATACGGACACGCCGACACGACACGACACGTTCGGGACGTGTTAAAAATTTATATTTTTATATATTTATTATATATTAAATATATAAATAATTTATTAAGTGGTAATTGAAAATATACGACATAACACGAATAAAATTAAAAAATCTTATATTTCATCTTATAAATGTTGCAAAACATATTTAGTGTGCATAATTTGCATTTTGAAGAATGTAAAAACATTGTTACTATGAAGAAATTCATCACATAAGACGTGTTCGGAGAGTTCAAGAAGTCTCTTTGAAGTATCCGCCAAGTGTGTCGAAAAAGTGTATGATATTACAAATTAATTTTTTTTATTAAGACGCTTGAAAAGTGTCGAACATGGATTTAGGAGTGTCCGAAGAGTGTCGTGTCCGACACGACACACCTCATTCATAGAAGTATCCGTGCTTCTTTTGATTGTAATTGACGGCATGTTTCCATGTTACCATGATTTCTCATGGATGGTATTATTTTATGAGGGATGAAAAAATACAATAAGATAAGAAATTGTTATTCCTTTTTCTTCTCCATACAATGTTGTTCCAAACAGTTGGACTTCACTGGATACTACTTTCTTCTCTAAGAAACTCTTCTGGAAATTCTTTGTTAATTTGTTTTAAATTTCCAGCAAACAAATTCTTGGAATGTCATTTAGCTGAGAGAAGTGTTGGTTAAAGTCTGCTAATATATTTACTACAATATATTTACTCACATAGTTATCAATTATGACTCTGGGTTAGTCTAGTTCAAAGTCTGCTAACTAGGTGATGTCTGGGATATTTGACATTAACTCTTCATATCATATTTGCAATCCTATGATTGTAGATTTGAAATGAATGCTGATCTTTATGGTTTTGGTTCATAATAGCCTTTGAAATGTGCACACACCCATTCATAACTAAAAGTTTTTGTTGAAAGAGGAGGTGCTTGAGCCCATTATTTTTTGGGTATATGATATTGCTTTCCATTAAGATCCGCGATTTTGTTCTAGAGCAAGTTTCATTACGTGGCCATTTATTTTTTGATGCTCGTCTGATCATCATAGGAGAAAGGGCTTGATTATCAGCCTACAAATAAGAAACAACTATAGGTCACGATCCAGAAAGGAATTTGTTTTGACAAGTCATTTAGAGAGGAACCACTTGTGAAATTATGTTTGCTGAGCTCATTTAACTTAATCCAATTACCAAAACCTTAACTTTATTGAAGATTTTTTTTTTTTGGATAAGAAACAATGACATTTTTTTAATAAAAGAAAAAAGTACAAAAAGATATGAAGGAAGATAAGTTCTCTAGGAAGAGTAAAAAAGAAAGAAAAAGACTAAATTACAAATGACATAAAAAAACAAAAAACAAAGGAACCCCCTTAAAAGTCGATAATATTGAGATCCAAAAATAAGTCAAATAGCAAACTCTATCCCAGATACCCTTAATATCCTCAAGCTTATCTTAAAAAAATCTTGCATTTCTTTCTATCCAAGTTAACCGAGACACTACATAAATAACACTCTTCCATATAACCCTACCTTTCCTGTTAGAGACAAATCCCATGAAATCAATAAAAAATTCTTGTGTACATGAGTAGCAGGTATCACCTATGCCACCCTTGCCAGTCCAAATAAATTAAATAATCTTCACCATAACTCCAATAATATAGAGCAATGCGAAAATAAGTGATCAATATTCTCTTTCTCCTGCACACAACACAACACTAATGGCATAAATAATAATTAGGTTTCTTTATTTGAATCACGTTGCGATCGGTATTTTGCAAAGCTTTGCAAAGGAGGGGGACGTTCTTGGAGAGAGCCTTTGATCCAATGGACCACAGCTCAACTCATATCTGTTGTCTGGATTCGAAAAGAAAATCTCCGACACCAGGCGTAAAAAAATGTAACAGTGTCATTTCCTCATCATTGCTTTTGCTTATCAATCACCTTCACGAACATGCTGTTAGTTAGCTTTTCCCTCACGTCGCTGGACTTTGGCAATCTTTCTCTCTCTTTCTCTTCTCTCTCAAAAACACACACAGAACCAAAGTTGTTTTCTTTAATGAATTCTTTGGGGGAGCCACTTGTTTGTGGAGGGGTGGGCTGTAGATGGAAGTTGGGGGGTGGGTTCGTGTGCAGGTGGTGGTGCATGGTAGGGGAATTCAAAAAATGTATATCAAGCCAGGCCCATTTTTCTGGTCAGAGTTGTATGTCCGAGCCACAATCCAAAACAGTTGTGCTTATAAGTTATAACTGTTATCAATAAAAATTTAACACTGTTGGAACTGCTATTTCTAAGTATCTAGCTTGTATAAATGCTTTTCCCAACTTTTATTTGTTGCCATTGTCAGTGGTTTTACTTGTCTCAAAGGGGTTGTTATCAATATTAATATTTCTCATCATTCAATATTTTGTCATGCTTACTGGGTGAACGTCAAATACATGGTGATTTTGAATATCCTTACATATGCATTTGTATTACAGAGATTCGGTACTGCAGAAGAGGATTCGTACCGAAGGGATTTAACCATTAATAGGTACCTCACCCTTCTATTTTATACTTTCTGTAGATTATGTAGCCCTATAAGATCTAAATTGATGCTAATGCTTCATTAATTTTGCTAGTTTATATAACTCAACTGCATGGATTATGCCTTCTCTTTCTGTTTTTTCTTCTTCAGGGGGTGCCAAGTCATGTTTTTTTTTTGTTAAATATGAATCTCCTGGTAGTTTATGACTCTAATAATTTACTTATCAAAAAATAAAAAGAAGTTTCTGACTCAAGTCATTTGGCTGCAAAGCTTATCACATACCATTTCATACACGATTGTAGTGCTTACCAAGATCTTGTCTATACTTCCAGCTTGTTCTACAATATTAATACCAGTTCAGTTGAAGACTTTACCGGAAGAGGTTGGTTTAGGTCTCCATTTCTTTCCATATGCTTGGTTTTAACAGAACAATCCCCTTGCCATTTGTCAATGATCTTTCTTTGTTTTAGTTGTTTCTGATGTATTTATTAACATTACAGGCATTGCAGATCTGAAATCTGGAAAAATAGTGACCCCTTTGCCTCCGAAGGAGACATTTCTGGATGATCCCTTGCGAGTTCTTCGAGCCATACGTTTTGGTAATTGCAATTTATTTTATTTTGTATGGATTTAATATTTGCTTTAAGAACTTCAAATTAGTTCACCTCATGTGTGTATGGAAATTATGAGGTGTGCTTTTCTGCTACTTTTTTCCATTTTTTTTGGGGGTGTGTGTGATTAGGTTTTCTTCAACGGCTGGTTTCTTTTTGTGGCCTGCAGCCCGTGGGAAGATTCTAATTAGTGATTACTTGTGAGAAGAGGAATATCCTACCTAATTCGTGTTTGTTTCTATAAAGTACTGCTGTAATCAGTGGATTATCCCCTTATTCATTGCAAGTGACTAGGAGGTTTGGAGCCTTTTATTGACCTTCTTCATGGCTTCAGCATTTTTTTGATTGGTACCAAATAGTTGAAGAGATAGTAGAATGGGGATGCAGAAATAGAAATCTTCGAAGACCGTACGTCTGATTTGGTGCATCTGAGGGAGACTGTATACCCTTCACACTTGTCAGGAAAAAAAGAAGAGTGTATACCCTTCCTGAAGAATACAATATTTTTATTAATTAGGTTCTCACTATAAGAGAGATATCTCATGTATTTATACTAATCATTAAAGATTACAAAGGAAGAAAAAAAGATTAAGGAAAGAACAAGAAAGGAAAAACAAGAAATAAAGAAAAATAAAATAAGAAAATAAATCATAAAAGATTTTATTTCTAACACTCTTCCTCAAACTGGTGTGAAGATATCAATCAAACCCAGCTTGATAATTGATGACTGGAACAAAGATGATCCCACTGACTTAGTGAACATATCTGCAGTCGGAACAAATGTTACCTAGTAACTCCTATCGAACACTCATAGTAGCACCAAGCTAAACCAAAAAAGAGGGCAAAAACCACAACCACATTGAAAACTGCTACTAAAAATAAATGGCAGCACCAAGCTGGAATGGGGGCTACTAAGAATACTGTTACCAAAAACAAACGGCAACACCAAGCCGGAATCACGGCTACCAAGAATACTGCTACCGAAAACAAATGGCAGCACCAAGCCGGAATCGCAGCTACCAAGGATACTACTACCGAAAACAAACGGTAGCACCAAGCTAAACCAAAAAAGAGGGCCGAAACCACGACTACTGAGAAAACTGCTACTGGAAACAAATGGCAGCACTAAGCCGGAATCACTGCTACAAAAAATAAATGGCAGCACCAAGCCAGAATCACGGCTACCAAGAATATACTGCTACCGACAATAAACGACAGCACCAAGCCGGAATCACGGCTACTAAGAATATTTCTACCGTAGACAAACGGTATCACGAATATAGTGATAAAAACACATAAAGAGATTTACTACATCTGCAAGGCCAAACACGCCTCAAGGGAATATCTCATAACCAAAAAAGGCAGAATAGATTTGAGCAAAAGGAACGTAACCCTAACTCACCCTTACAAACCACCACAATCCAAACCCAAAAGTACAAAGATCAAGAAGCCCAAATAACAAACCAGCGCAAATGTTGAATTTAGCCCAAAAAACAAACAGAGGACCAGAACAGACGTAACCAAAAGAACTAGACCAAACCATATGTCGTTGGAGTCAGTCGAAGGTTCTCGGCCCCGGAGTCAGGTGAAAGGCCGGTGAAGGTCGCCGATGCAAAATAAGGGGTAAACAAACTAAACCAGGTTTGCGAAAGACTTGCAATGGCAAAGGTGAATATGCAGAGAAAATCTAGAGGCATCGACGACCCACCCTAGGTGGTCAAAAGGTGGCGACCCACCCTAGGGTGGTCGCATGGTGGCGGTGACCCACCCTAGTGTGGTCGCGAGGGCTCTGTAGGATGGCGCAAAGGCCTTTAATGTACAGATTCAAGGGTTGTGGGTTGATCGAAGGTTGACTCTGATATCATGAAGAATACAATATTTCTATTAATTAGGTTCTCACTATAAAAGAGAGACACCTCATGTATTTATATTAATCATCAAAGATTACAAAAGAAGGAAAAAGATTAAGGAAAGAACAAGGAAAAAACAAGAAATAAGAGAAAATAAATCATAAAAGACTTTATTTCTAACACTTCCCATATCACATCATGTATCACATATCGCATATTGCATATTGCATCATATTTCGTATTTGTATCGTAAGATACATTTAACATAAGATACGATATACCATACATATCGATTTACCTCTTTAATATGTTGAATCCTAATATACGTATCGTGAATTGTAAGATATTTGACAATAATACCCGCACTCGACATCCATACCAAAGTCTATGTAACATAGTTGGAGGACACATGCCACATCATTGTCCAAGTGCCCAACACGAGTACTTGATCTATTTTGAAGAGTCCATGTAACATAGGTCACTGCATAAAATTTTATTCCAGTTATAAAGTTCTATATTGCTTGCTAGGCATGTGCATACGTATGAATGTATCTGTATATAATGATGTTTAAGAAACACTAGATTCTGAACCTTAACAAATAGCCTAAGCATTGTAGGGTGCCTCCTTTACCACTTTGTGGCAAATCTGATAACATTGCTTCTCCTTAATTTCTGTTTGTATAGTTCTCTATTCATCCACAACTTCCTCTATATTGCTTCTTTTTTTTCCTTCTGGTTACCCCGTCCCCTTCCCTTTTAAACAAGTATTTGGCCAATTAGCCTGATCTATACCTGATTCTGGTCATTTAGGTGCAAGGTTTGGATTTACACTAGATGATGCGCTAAAACAAGCTGCTTCTGATGATGATGTCAAGGCTGCTATTGCAGATAAAATTAGCAGAGAACGCGTTGGTCATGAAGTATGTTGATTTCTTGCGAAGTGATTTTTGACCCACTGAATCATTTTCTGTTCTTGTAGGCAAAATTATTTATTTCTCGCTTGTATTTAGCTTGTACTACTTTTAATTCTGGTTCTTATTATTGTTTCTTCATACAGATTGACCTCATGGCCTCTGGCAATCAACCAGTTAAGGCAATAACATACGTTTCAGATTTGCTGTTATTTTGGGTTGTCTTCAGTCTTCCTTCTGAGGTTGACCCTCCTACCTCCCAGGGATGTGACTCATGTGATCGGTTAGTATACAACTTAATGCTTCGTAGTGATTTATTAGGACAATTTAGTTCAATAGAAATTATGTTTCATTTTAAGTGAGCACTATGAAGCTATGTGCCATCGTTAAATTACACAGCTAATGATAATCAATCAGGAAAAAAAATATATTCTGGATGTCAAGCTAGGCATCTGTACATTAACATGTGAAATGCTTGTTTACATTTGTGTTTGTGCTGCATTTACATGATTTATATTGTTCCATTTTTTTTGGAAAATTTAGTGGCCGGAAACATTAACATGGTTGTTGGAAATAAAATCTTCTATGATTTAATTTCTTATTTTATTTTTCCTTATTTCTTGTTCTTTTCGTAATTTTTTTCTTCCTTTGTAATTCTTGATGATTAATATAAATACACGAGGTATCTCTCTATTATGTAGAGAACTTAATTGATAGAAATTTTATATTCTTCATGGTATCATAGCCAACCTTCGATCAACCCACAACTTTGAACCTTACAGCCCTTTGAAACCTTTAAATCAGTGCATCAAAGGCTCTTGCGCTATCCTACAGAGCCCTCGCGACCACCTTAGGGTGGGTCGCTACCACCTTGCGACCACCCAAGGGTGGGTCGCCGACGTCTCTAGGTTTTCTCTGCGTATCTGCCTTATACGATGTTCGATTGAGCCTTGGGTTCTCTCTGCGTGTTCTCCTTCTGATTATGCCATAAATCCCTGCTGCCCAGTTTTTCGACCTCCGACGACTCTCGCTAAAGGCTTTGACCTTCGTCGGCCTTTCGCCTAACTCCGGCGACCTTTGACTGACTCCGGTGACCTTCGGTGACCTCTGGTTTGGTCTAGTTCTTTTGGTTATGTCTGTTTTGGTTCTCTGTTTGTTTTGGGCTGAGTTTTACGTTTGGGTTGGTTTTTTATTCTATTGTGGTTCGATATTTGAGTTTGAATTGTGGTGGTTTGTAAAGTATTTTTGGTAGCCGTGATTTCTGCTTGGTGCTGTCGTTTGTTTTCGGTAGCAGTATTCTTGGTAGCCGTGATTTCGGTTTGGTGTTGCCGTTTATTTTCGGCAGCAGTATTTTTGGTAGCCGTTATTCCAGCTTGGTGCTACTGTTTGTTTTCGGTAGCAGTATTCTTGATAGCCGTGATTTCGGCTTGGTGTTGCTGTTTGTTTTCGGTAACAGTATTCTTAGTAGCCGTGATTCTGGCTTGGTGCTGCCGTTTGTTTTCGGTAGCAGTATTCTTGGTAGACGTGATTCCGGCTTGGTGTTGCCATTTGTTTCTGGTAGCAGTTTTCTCGGTGGTCGTGGTTTTGACCCTCTTTTTTGGTTTGTCTTGGTGCTGTCGTGATGTTCGGTAGTAGTTACTAAGTAACAGTTGTTTCAGCTGCAGATATGTTCACTAAGTCAGTGTGATCATCTTTGCTCCAATCATCAATTGTCAAGCTGGGTTTGATTGACATCTTCATACCCTCTTGAGGGGGAGTGTTGGAATCAATATATTTATGGTCACGTTAGATTATGATATTTTATTTATGGTCATGTTGACCACATCTTTTTGTATATATATTATTTTCCTGTATATATGATTTCTTTCCTTAGTTGAGTTTCTCTTTGTATATATATATATGATTATAGTGAGAATAAAGATTAAGAGATTTCAATCCCAAATTTCTTCTAGTTGTATGCTTGATTTGGAGGTGAGAACTCTCACGATGATGATGAGAAGGTGGGGCTAGGGCTCGTTCTAGGAAGAAGACGAACTCTCTTTTTTGTCCCTTTTTTCGCTCTGAATTTTTTCTTCTTCAAGAGAATGCTGTTTTTTTCACTATTGAAATAGGAGACAAAAACAAAATTATAAGGAAATCAGACAAATATTGCAAGTAAATAAAATAAAATCTAAAGCTCGGGACAGTGGAATAACAGCTAGAGAGGAAACAACAGTTGCGACTTTCTTGGCGGCAATTTTGATGGCGGTAGCGGCAAAAAATTCATTGGGAAGGTATGTAAAAGGGATGCACATCATCACGGTTGTTGACTAAGGCTCCATACTCGAATAATAAATCGTTGTGATTTGAAATCGATTTTCTCTAATAGTAAGTTGATGCAGGATGACCACGAACAAGATAAGCAACTGCACCCAAAGAACCCCAGAAATTCGGACCTAAAGACAAACTAGAATCCACACTAGTTCTATGGA